>CM040441.1:4313765-4371576 GCA_022749755.1 Azadirachta indica | reverse complement strand
GTAGCGATGGCGATGTGGCGGGGTGGGGGGTGGGGAGGTATGCCCCATTATCCACGCCATTTTTTTATTTTAACTCCTATTCTCTATTTCATTTCCCACTAAATTTAATGGGATAGGAATAGAGAATCTTCACACAGGGAATAAATTCTCCATTGCTATATCAATTCCCTATTTTATATTATTTTTATAAATTAATTTTAATAATATAAGAATTTAATTAGCTTAAATAAAAATATTATTAATATATTATTTAAAACACAATATAGGGTCTTTTAAATTTTTAATTTTTTTACTTTTTATTTGTATATTCTATTTTTTATAACATCAATTCATGACTTCATAATTTTTTATTACTAGTTATATTTAATTATAATATATAATTTTATAGAAACTATAATATAAAATTATATTTATATATATAAAATTTAATTTATAAATTATAATATATTTATATTATGTTTTAATGGGGAATGAGGTGGGGGTGGGGAGAGGTAAACCAATCCCCATCTTATTAATAAATTGGGAATTAATTTCTCCTTATTTCTCGTAAATTTATCTGAATTCTGTTCTGTTGGGGGTGAATCCCCATGAGTTTGGGCCTTATGGAAAATTTTGCCATCCCTACGTGAAAGGAAAATAAAGAGAGACACATGTAGCTATTTTTATTTTTTGGGTTTTGGGCAAAATTAAAACTTGTAGAGTTGCAGATTTATTTTATTAAATTTGTATTTTCATTTCTATTTAATTTAATTTAAATATTATTTAATTTTATGTCAAAATAAAAAATTATTATTTTAATTACATAAAATGAATTATTATATAATTAAAAAATTATTATTTAATTCCCATAAAAATATTATTTTATTTTTAAATTGATTTATTTTCACATCAAACTAATAAATTATTGTTTAATTTTCACATCAAAATAAAAAAAATTATTACTTCGGGACACAAATCGACAAATATGCAGGATCCACATCTGACCCTATGGGATCCGTTTGTTGTCTCGTTATGTCAGGGCTAGAATAGTAAAAATAATGTTTTTCCGATATTTCAAATAACAGTAGAATGTAACGGAATATTTTTTAAACTTGAGAGGCATAATGACAATTGGATCAAATCTGAGGGGGTCTAGGCAAGTTTTGTTACGTCTATCTATTAATTGTGTTATATTAAAATATTTTTTCACAATTTTACTAAATTAATCCTAAATAATTGACTGATGAAATATATGGGTCCTAATTAATAATCAATTTATGTTTCTAGATTACAAAAATACAATTTTGTCCATAATTTGTAATGTTTAAACTCCTTTTGGGGAATTGAATCTGACAAGGTAAACAAGGGCAAAGTTATTGTTGAAGATCTCCTTGGCAAGGCCTCTCGCTGTGGTTTTGGTGGCTCTGAGTGGTTTTTGGCTCTGAGTGGATCTGTGAGTTGTTTGTTTGGAAGAAAAGGAAGAAATTAAAAAAAAAAAAGATAAAATATTTAAAATGTATATAAAAAATAATTTATTATGCATCTATCACAATTTTACTTTGTCTAAATAATTTTATTTTTTAATTTTTAATTTTTGTTTTATTAAAATTAAATTTTACCCTTCAAAATATGACAAATAGAGGTATTGAGATATTCCTAAAACTATTTTGCGAATTAATGATTCTAAACATGCTAACAATGGTGTTTCAATGTTTTGGTGTTACTATATTAGTGCTCATAGATGCAAGAAAGATACAAAAGCATTATAATATAATCACCATTTCGTTTGAACAACTTTTCGTCGTAAATTTGAAATTGAATGTTTTAAATACTAAAAATTTAATTTCAAATTTATGACAAATGGTTACTCAAATGACAATAGTGATTATATCATTATAAAGAATATTTAACAATGATTTAAATAATATCTATTGTGAGCGAATTGGGTGACGTTAGATTGATCAATGACAATCATGGTTATTGGCAACAACCTAAATGATCAAACGAGGTCAAACTAGATTAGGAATGGGTCAGGATCCCTAGCCCAAAATCAGGGATAAGGCTGACCGTCCCCTCTCTATTAATACATTGGAAATAGTGGGGATTAAATTGCTAATTATGGGACAATTATATTCTATTACAATATTAATTTAAGTTTAGCAATTAAAATAATAATTTTTTTACAAGTAAAACTAACAGAAATTAAGTTAAAAAAGTATGTTCTTATTTTCTCAAAATTTAGGGAGTATTTAATTTTTATTTAAGATGGTCTAATGTAAAAAGTATAAAATTTATTTACTCAAGATATGTTAAACAAAGTTAATATAATTAACACTCGTTATAAGAAAATTAAAATTAAAATAAATTTTAACTAATAGATTTTACCATTCCTCTAAAGTTTACCACTCTTCAAATATGTTGCTGTTTCTAGTTGTTTTTTCTTTTATTTTACATATAATTAATCATTATTGTTGATACGATATTTTGGTCAGGTTGATATTAATGAATAAATTTCTTTTTAAGTCATGAGAAAAGGCCCTTTTCCTATTTTTGTTTTCTTTATATACTTATTGATTCTGCATGTCATTTGAAATAATAGTTTTGATAAAATTCTTATAAAGATGAATTGATAACTTGGGTTTGTTTTTAATTTTAATGGACTAGTTTTTGAGTTGAACTAAAATTATCTATTGGACTTAGGCCTAACTTTCTAAATTATCCTATAAATTAAGTAACGACTTACCAGTAGAGTCCCGTCGGACATGGTGTTGGGAATTATGACCCAACAATCACAAAAAAAAAAAAAAAAAAAAAAAGAAGAAAAGCATGTCATGTTGGATTTGCCTTTGTTTCGAGGAGAAAACAACAAGAAGTTTCTATCAATTGTGCTCCATTTCCGGTAGCATTTTTCTGTTGAAAAACAGTCCAAAAACAGTACTATAACTGCTGCGATTCCTGGACTGTGTTGTGCTTTTATGCATCAAAACCAGCAGCAAATATGCTGCTGTTTTGTGCATAAAACAACACTAAAACCAGTATCAAATATTCTGCTGTTTTGAGCACAAAATAGCACCAAAACTAGCAGCAAATATGTTGTTTATCCTTTTTTACTACTTATTAACATCATCACTCAGGTTTAAAGCTTCTAAGAAGCTCAAAAAACCATCCATCCCCCCATATTTGGTTAAAATACAACTGAAAATTCAATAAATTTCTAAATAAATCTGATATATTAAAGTATATTTAGGTATATATTTGCAATGATCCCTAGAACGAGCGCACTTGCAACTTTTGAACTCATCTAAAAGAACGAGTTTCAATAAAAGCCAAATACTTGTCTCATCATTTGCATATAACTACTATAAATATATAAATTTTATTTTAAAGATTTAACTTTTCTACCATAAAATTAAGGGAGAAAATTTAATTTCATAGAAAGTAGATAATTCATACCTAGATAAGGCAAATCTTTCATTAATAAGTTGTATTAATAGAATGATTACTTAATAATTAATTTGATGATAGTTTAAACTAATTGATTATAATAATTAGATATACTAAAAATTATCGTCAGTTGTGTTTAGTCAATTAACACATGCGATAATAATTTAATTAGTTCAAAGTTACATGAATAACATTTATATCAAAATTCTTCCAAGCCTAAAAAAAGTTATTTTGATCACACTTTAAATAAAAAAACAATATTTAATTTTCTTCCCTATTTTCTCTCATACTCTCAATTTCAAAAACATTACTAGAAGGAAATTGCCACATTCTCTCTCTCTCTCTCTCTTTTACTTCTTAATCTCAAAAGCTTTGCTCGAAGAAAATTGCCAGGTTAAATTCAAAAGCGTTATTTGCCTTTTGGGGATTTTTAGGCTTATTATTTGGAAAATACCTAATAATATTATGTATATTTTCCGTTGATACATCGTTATATTTGTATAACGGATATAAAAACTGGCAGCACATTTATATAACGAATATTTAGCATGCATTAAATTGATGATCTCACCAACGTATGAAGTATGAGATTTAATAATCCAAAAAGAAATAAGAGTTTCTTTGAAATTGTTGTTCAAAGAGATAAATGTGATTTTAAATAGTTAAAGCTAAAAGTCGTTTTAAGTATTTGTTAAAATTTTTTTACAATCACTTTTGACAAAATTATCTCATTTTATATTAAATTTTGAAAAGTAAAAAAAGAGTTGGCTTTTTAAAACATGATTTTAAAAAGGCAATTTTATTTGTAAATGTAATATCAAATAAATTCTTTAAAATTATAAAAACCTAAAATTTATCTTAAAATAAATTATTAAATTTCAACTTTAATTAGAAAATGAAATTGTAAAAATTAAAATATTTTTTTATTTATTACTTATTTTTTTTAGAATATAATTAAAAATTTTATATATTTTGCTATAAATTATTTTAAGTTAGTATATATATATATATGTGCACGTGTGTGCGTGTGTGTATATATTATATACACTTAGCCAAAATTAAATTTCATTCATTATTTTGGTAATTAGCATTACTATAATGTTTTAATAACAAAATTTATGAAATACATAACACTTTTAAAAATAAAATTTACCAAATACTAAAATAATTTTTTTTAAAGTTGATTATTTTTACAGTATAATAAAAGCATATTATTTTAATATCACAATAAAAAAAGATTATTTTAAAATTCATAGCAACCCAAAATAGTCTAAGAATGAAAAGTAATAATAGACCCGTGTCTTCATGTTGCCACTGAAAGAGGTGGCTGCTTGGTTAGCCATTTTTCTTGCTCTGTTATTACTTTTTCTTAAACCAAATAGTTCACCTCTATAAACACGAATAAAAAATAAGGCAATTAAGTGCTATATTCAATTCTAAAACCCGAAAACAAAACAGAAGGACAAGAGAAAAAGGAGTTAGATTGACCTTCTACGCCAAAACAAAGTTATAGGCAAATCAACGTGAGACGAAGGCATACTAGAACACCAAAAAAATATATATATAATAAGTTAATTTTGTACTTATAATAAACCAAAATATCCTTATAAAATTTATTTATTTTTAATTTATTATTATTTATAAAGACAGGAGAAGTAAAACTACTAATTTTAAAATAAAAGTGTAAATATCAGGTGTTAAAATTTTTAATAATAAATAAATTATTATTATTAAAATTTTGATTGGGAATTTCGTACATACGTTTTTCACTTAAAAGTAAATTTTCGTTTTAACTCTTTTTGCACTTATTAGCCAACTTTAACCTAAAACAAAAAAACAAATAAATAGAAAATGTAAACCCATAACGTCAAACAAATAAATAAATTTTCGTACATCTATGTTGATGAAAATGACTAAAACGTTTATCACAAAAAACATAAAAACAAAAATAAAGACATGATTCGTGATTAAAGAAGAATGATCACACATAAAAAGGTAAAATCTTGATAAAGACAACAATAAAAGAAGTGAAATTTTTTATTTAATTGAATAACCAATCACTTATCAAATAGAGAAAGAAAAAGACAAGGACAAGGTGTTTTGTCAAATAATTACTAGATCATGGAGAAATTCATGACAGATTTTCCGATTCATTTTATTTTTTTCAAAGATCGAAAAAGATTTTCTAGATTCATTCACCGACAATACCTTAGTCAATAATTATTGTATGTACAACCCTACACTAAATATATCAGTCAATAAAGAATCCGCCTTTGTCCTTTTTTAGATTTTAATATCTATTATTTTAATAGTCTTTTACAGTTTCTAAAGTTATTGCAATTTTCACAATTCAGGTGACGAGAACATCCTTCTTCTGTTTTATGAAATGATATATATTGAGAAGGGCTTTCAGTAAATCATTATACTTTCAACCGACTTTATCATATTGATTTGGACGATTGAAATTGTATGATGAATGTACTTTAAGAGGCAAGTAGAAGTATCATTGTATTTTCTTTCATCCTTCATGGTGACTTATTTCTTTCTATTGTGCGTTGAACGTTGACTATGAATAATGTGAAGTAGCTTTGCAAGTTCTCTCTATATAAGAGGCCGAATAAGGTTTTGCTTCTCTGCGCAAAAGAAATGATGATGATGCCAACTGGGTTCAGGTTCAATCCCACAGATGAAGAACTCATCGAATTGCTAGATAGAAAAGTATCCGGCCAAGATATGCATTTCTATGGCCATGTCATTCTTCAAACAGATGTATATAGCCTTGATCCAGACCATTTTCAGTGTTCGTCATCCTTTCTTTCTTCTGTTTCCTTATTTAATTTTCCTTTTTTCTTTTTCCCAATTTGGTTTTGAGAAGGTGAAAGCCGACCAAAAGCACTTTCATCCTTCACCTTCCAAGCTTAAATCATTGCTTTCTCTTGAAGACTCTAGCTAATTTATTTCTCCCATACTTTTCACAAGGATAAAAAGTAGGCTGATCACTCTAAAAATTCACCAGTAGCCTTAACGGTTTGCCCTAATATCGATCTTCTCTCTACACTTCAAAGATTCTTTTTTTAATTTTGTCACATAAGTACATGCTTTAAATTTTCCTAAATTCTCCCCTTCTCTTTTTTCTCCCTTTCTCTCATTCTACTTGTTCATCAAGGCATCATGAGTGCTTGTGCTCCCTCACCTGACTGTCTAAACCATGTCCGACAAACATCAATCCATATATAATTTGCAAAACTGTTTGTTCTGTTTCTATTTATGTTTACAACCTAATGAAGTTATAAATGTTGATATTTGTATACAGGGAATCACAATTTGGCATTATCTAACAATGAAAGATTCTTCTATTACTTGAGGGAGAATGATTCCAGAGAAGTTGTGGGTCACGGATGGTGGAAAGCTACAGGCCACATTAAAAAAATTTATGTTAATTATAATAATCAACTTTTGGTTGGTTTCAAGAGGCCCTTAACTTTTCACAGATTTAGAAATGATCAAGATGGAGACAGAAGGCGAAAGAACGCTGTCAAGACCAATTGGATTATGCATGAATATAGTCTTGAATCCTACTCAACGGTTTGTGCCTTTGATTTTCGTTCTTATAAATTTTAATTAATTTCTTATTTAGTTACCAAAATTTGAGTACGGTGTTTTATAAATTTTAACCTATAATCTGTCAGTGTGTCATAGCAAAGAATCTAGATATATAATAAAATGACCTCGTATATAATTGCAACGATAGAGGGTGTTATAAAGCTAAGTATAACAATAAGTTTTAATTAGTCCAACACCTTAGACTTAGCAACTTGATTTTTCATTTTTGAAGTCAGTATATATTTCATTCCACTAAATAAAGAAAAAAGTATAACAATTATAACTCTCTTAAGGCATTAATTTTACCCAGTTACAAATTTAAAGCTCGAGTGTGTTGCCTGCATTTGTTATTTTGCAGGAATGGAGACTCTGTAGGATCAAATACAAGGGAAAGCCAAGCGTACAAGAAGAGGAAAATAACAACAGCATTCCTACATTTGCTGAACAACAGCAGCAGCCACCACAAAGCTTTCAGCCAATTTCTGAAGAAATTTTCTCTCATTTTCCTGGTGAAGAAAGCCAGAATAATCAACAGGATTCCCTTCAAGTGGACAACATGTCTGAAAATGTACCTTCTAACTTTTCTGATTTAATCCTGCAGATGGAAGCCGATTTCTCTTCCTCACTATGTTCACTTTGAAGATGATCAGCTCCAACAGTTTGCAGATTCACCAGAAAAAATATCTCCAAGCATTTGGTCTTGGCAATAATTTGGATAGATAATTAGTGTCTGCATTGAAAACTCCACAAATGCAGATGCAGAATTGAATTAGCTTTTCAACATTCATGAACGAATTCATGAAAACTGTTCTTTTCCCTTAACCTTTTTATCTTTCACTTAATATCGTCTCATTCCTTTTCTTTGGTAAAATTATTTTTATGAAAAATGTTCTTTTCCCTTAACCTTTGTATCTTTCAGTTTGATTTTCCACAAAATTTTCCACATCATGTTGTTGTATATATTGAATTAAAAGTTCATAAGAGATGATGTGTCCGTTGAATTGTTACAATAATTTTACAATAATTCAGAAAAAGAGAGAGAAGTTTTTTCAGGAAACCGAGCAAATTTTGAGCCTCTCTGGACAGCAGATCTTTCTCCTTTCCTCTTATCTGGACAGCACGCCTTTCTTCTTTCTTAGAGGAAAGATTATTAGAAATTACTTTCTTGAATTGATTCTAAGCCTGCATAAAAAGATAAGAAATTCCGCATATATTGACCAATTTAAAGTAGAAAACAGGATTCCTTTTTTAACAAAATGAGAATAAAGTCGATATAAAAGATCCTGATTCAAAGATAAATTAATGTTTAAATCTTGACCATGAATCTTTACCATGATTCAGCGTATATTATATTTTCTCTGCAATAATGAAATATTGGGGTGGCAATTCGAGATAGTATTTGTATTTGTATTTTGTCAAATAATAATATACTAAAGAGATATTTTTATATATCTCTTGACTTTTGGAGAAATACTAGATATACACTGAGTTTATAAGGCATGCTAGATACGCTAAAAAATATTGATTTGATTTGTTAAGATATTATTATTTTAATCCTTAAACTTTAATAAAATTAATGACAAAATAGACTATAATTTTTAAATCTATGTTATTTACAATATATTATTATTTATTAGAGACTAAAATGTTAAATCTAAAAAAGTTTGGTCTATTTTATTAATTTAAAAAATTTTAGAAAAAAAAATATAATTATTTAAATTAAAATACTAACAATGAATTTAGGTAAACTGACATGCTAATATACATTCTAATGTTTTTTTTATTTTTTACTTTTTTAGTAATAATTTAGTATATAATGATTATAAGAGTTTTTCATAAAATGTGTATAACTAGTGATGGATCCAAGAGTTTATTATAGTCGGGCTAGTGATAGTAATAATAAAATATATATTTTTAAAAAAAAAAATTGATGTTTATTAATACATTTTTTGTTAACATGTATTAGCAACATAATTTTTTTTTATATATTAATTAACATGAATGTTACTGTGTGTTAACAAAAATTTTATATGTGTTAGATAAATAATTAACTATAATACATAAAAAAATCTGTTCTTAATTTTAAAAAACATTTATTCAATTTTGATTGTATTTTATATAATCAAAGAAATTTAAAAAATAAAAATAAGAAAACTAAAAATTAATATATATAATTAAGATATTAACATAATGGGTAGGGCTACAACATAGAGGCTGTAGGGTGCAGTCAAAAAATATGGATCATTGGATTACATTAACGGTCAATTTAAAATAGGGATGATCTATAAATTGTGTTAGAGAGCTTTCACTTTCATAGATGTATATATAACGATTATATAGTAACATAACTCTCAGTCTCTCATTTAATAGACTTATTCAGTTTTATTCTTTCTAAATAATGATTTAGTAAAGAATTGCATAAAAAAGTTAGAGAAAATAATTGTAATAATAAGAAAAGAAAAGGTATTAAAAATTGAGATAAGAAGACAATTTATAAAAACTTATGTATAGTTGTTATTATTATTATTATTATTACTTGTTACCTGAGCATAACTAATTAAGGTGGTTTGAGACATACTTGAACCTATCATGTTATCTTTATTTGAATAATAATGTAGAATAAGAGTTGAATATTTTATATATAAAGACAAAAGAAAAAGATTACTATTTATTATTGCTTTTGGGTTAAATTGAAACTATATATAAATTTTGAATACATAAAAAATTTATTGGGGCTTAAATTCAATTTGTAATATATTGGTGACCTTAAATATAATTTTACTAGAAAATATAAGCGAGAAAGCCTTTCCTAGTCGAGCTGGACCTTAACTTCCTCAGCGAGCCACTTTGTATAACCTTTCATTTTATATATCTGCTAAAAATTATATCGATTGTATTTTCTTAAAAAAAATTATCAGGTATATAATTAATATAAAAAAAAAAATATAAACATATATTATATTTATTATAAATAAAAATAAAATTCTCTTTTAAACTTTTAAATTAAAATTAAATTAAATTAAATTATTAAATAAAAATATTAAAATATTAAATTTAATGTTGTACCGAAAAAAAATTAATAATTAAATATTTTTTTTTATTATTCTTATTTTAAAACTCAAGCTGGGAGAGAGGATTTTCAACAAAACCGAATATGTAGGTAAAGCGTTTCTCAAAAGCCCTATATGAGAGTGAATTTTGGTGGAGTATTTCAAAGTATATGGAGATGAAGGAGTTGTGTGGATGCAGCAAGGTTGATTTTCAAAAGCTCGTTGAAAAATTCCTGTTATGGGGATAAGGTAAAATCTTTCTAAGATTTAACTTAGGGTTAAATTCAAGCTGTGCAGGAAAAAGAAATACTATTCCCACAAGAAATAAATTATTATTCTATATATATATATATATATATATAGATATGTATATATGAAGGTTGGATTCACTTGAGTTTTTAAAAATAGATTGTTTTTAGTGGGAATTGGGGCCATTAATATTTCGTATTTAATCTCTGAATATAGACATGATGTCTATTATGATAAAGTACTAATTTTTGGAGTAGAGAAGTCCTTGTGAGGGAAATGATAAGATCTACTTGAAGCTGGGGGTATATTAGGGTTTGGAAGGTAAGAGAAAACTATTGAATGTGTGGTTATAACAATTGTTTGCATTGTAAATTTTTCTCATGTTGTTTTTGACAGGCGTGATTTTTTTTTTCTTGTATAAAAGTTTTTTACATAAATAATTATGTTGTATGATTGGTGTTTTTCTTCATTTATATTTCTATCTATTAGTTATTTAATATTTTTGTTTTAGAAGATTTTGAACGAGACTTAAACTTCCAATAACTATTCAGGTGTAAAGATAAAATAAGATCTTAATAATTCAATTTTATTATGATTACGTGTCAATACACCCTTAAAAGTCAAGAAAACTTAACGAGAAAAGAATTTTTACTCTTAAAAATTATAAACTAACCTTGTTACCTTCTCCATTGACACTGCAAAAGACGTTAATGTGAACATAGGGTTTTTCATTTATTCATGTCTAGAGACTTGCAACATATTTAATTGTTTTATAATATTGAAAACTGTCGGCAGGAGGCAATATTTGTTTTTGTCTAGAAAAGTAATACATTTGTAAACGTATGATTGGTGGTATATTAAACAGTAAGCATGAAATTTCAAAAGTTGATAAAGAGACGTACGTGGATCATAATTCCAATACTTTGTATCGATGTGAATTAGCAAATAAAAGGAAAAGAGAAAACAAAAGCACGTGGATCATAATTCCTAGGTCAAGAAGAAAACTGTGTGTAAGCCAGCTCCGAGTTCTAGTCATCGGTCAATACTCCTACACCTGTATCAATGTGAAACGTCCAGACTCTGTTCATTAAACCTACATATATCATATAAGACTCAACAAAGAATATTGTGTACCGATAAAATTCTACTAGTGTGACACGTCTAGATCTCGTTTATATAAGCTCTGCATAAATTAGTCAATAAAAACTATGTTAAAATTATAGTAGTAACCATATTTTATCATGGGACTAGAATATATATATATATATACACACATATATTTATGTATATATAAATGAACATAAATTAAAAGTCTCATAAAATTACACATATTTTATACTATTTACTGACAATGAGATTTAGATAACTCCTAAAATCTTAGATATATAATTAATGCATAATTAATATACTATAATTAATTCATATATTAAATTTAATTTCAATTATTAAAAATGTTTACATCCAAAAATCTATAAAATAGTATAAAAATATGTATAATCTTTTGTGGTTGCTGATAAGAATATATATAATCTTATAAGACTGCTAATTCTTGTATTATATACGGGATGAATCATCAATTTTATAAGATTACACATATTTTTATATTATTTGTTGACCATTAGATTGAGTTACCTCTAATAATTGAAATTAAATGTACATATATAATTAATATATAATTAATACATTATAATTAATACATATGTTAGATGTAATCTTAACTGTTGAATATATTTATATTCAACAGTTTGTAAAATAATATAAAAATATATATAATGTTATGAGGTTAATAATCCTTCCCTGTATTGTGTGTGTACATATATATTAAAATAATTAAAATAATTAAAATATTCATGTAATTGCACATTAATTGCAAAAATAACTTTTATTATTTCACTTCTTGATAAACTCCAATGTTCTCAATTTTGTTTTTGATTGAAAATGAATAATTGAATTTTTTTTTCTTTATACACGCAATTAATTTGTAGCAGACAAAATTTCCACCCAATTTCAAAATGTTTAATTCAGGAGAATTAAATTCTCATTATAACTGTTTTCTTTATCAATTTAAGCTCTTATAAGTAAATAAATCTTTATTTAATTTAGAGTTTAAAAAAGAAAAGGAAGTTAATGGTACATAAAAGTTAACAGGTAGAAAAAATACTAATGAACTATACATATAATGGAGCGTAGATATATTAATATAAATTGAAACGTATTAATTTAATTAGATATACTTATTATAATTCAGACTAAAATTGTACAAAAAAAGAATCCAGTAACACGCCAATTATTGTGTTACGCAAAAAGTATTTTATTTTCAATTAGATCCGGGCCATGCATTACATTGTTTACACAAAATTTTCGATCATTGGATCAATATAATTTAATGCTTACGGTTACTATATTTTGTAGTTTGTCCCTCTTATAAACACTACGGTTTTTTGGGTATAGAAATATATATGCCCATTCAAAGATCTTGATTAAATATACAAATATATAAATTTATAAACAAAGGATTTTTTTTTTTTTTTTTTTTTCAGTTTCTTTCCGTGTTTGTTGATTTGAAGAGTACTGCTCTCTAAAGGGAAAGGGAAAAGACTTGAAGAGATTGAGTGAGAGCCATGAAAAAATGGACTATTGAAATATACAAATGTATAACTTCTAATATTTTCTATATCTTTTGTTCATCCAAAGCAGAAATTTGTTCCATAAATAAATGTTGATAATCCAATGAGCTTCATAAATGTTGATATATACATATAGGGGATCACAATGTGGTATTATCAAACAACCGAAGATTCTACTATTATACGAGAAAAAATAATTCTAGAGAAGTTGAGTTACGAGTCATGTTAAGAAAATTTATGTTAATTACAATAACCAACTTCTTAATTAGATTTAGAGATTATCAAAATACTGAAAGAAGGTAAAATGATGCCATCAAAACTAATTAGATTATGTATGAATGTAACCTTAAATTCCACTCAACAGTTTGCTACTTCGATTTTCATTCTTATAAATTTTAATTTCTTTACTTAGTTGAAACCTTACATATGTTATCTATACCAGATATAGTAGTCAAAACCCCGTATTATGATGACCATTGTTAATTCTTTTGCTTTATTTCATTGTCTTTGAAGGAGATCCCTGCTTTTCTCGAGCTCTTACTCCTAAAGGATACGTGTATGTGCACATTTTGTTTTTGCAATAATGGAGACCCTGTAAGATCAAATATAAGGGAAAGACTAGTGAACAAGAAGATATTGAGAACATTATAAATGTCAGCAGTCCCATACTTGCTGAACAACAGCGTCCAGATTTTGCAGCTGAAAAACAAAATCCACAGCAAAGTTTGCAGGAACCTCCGGATTCAATTTCTTTGGTTCTTCTGGCGAAGAAAACCAGCAAAAATCAACAATATTCCTCTGAAGTAAACAACATTCCTTGTAATTTGGCAGAATTGAAGATGCAGATCGAGCAACAACAAAGCTTATGATTATACGCTGATGATGATCATGTCGAGAATTTCCAAATGCATCAGAATAACTATTTTTACAAACATTTGGTCATGGTCTGCAGGGCCTGATAGGATTAATTGATCACCAGTCTTGAAAGGATCATCTTAATTTCCGAGAATAAGTTGAGACATTGTATGTGATATAAGAAACTATTTGAAGGGCTACTGATGTTACAACTAGGGAAGAAAGTTATCAATAATGGGCAATCCAAAGCATTCTGTTCACATATAATCATTGTGGTTAGGGTTTAGATATTATGTTAATACAGGTAATTAAAATGCTTGTAATTGAACGAGATGGTTTTACAATTTAAAATCGAGAACTTATATTATATAAAATAATGTAAAAAATTTAAATTAAATTAATCAAAATTTAAAATTGTAAATACTATCTTTTAAGTTAAGATTTTAGGTTTTAAAATAGACTAGCGCCTACCACATATTAATGGACATTTTCATGTAGAAAACACTTCCTTTAACAATGATAGATGTCGGCATGGGGCATTACTCTTTTGACTTGAATAACGGAGAATCAAGTAATACTACTTTTAATTCAATAAAATATGAAAAAGAATAGAGTAATCATTTTCTCGTAAATTACGTAATGAGAAATTTTGGAGTGACATTCAACATTAATTTCATTCCTTTCTTTATTTTATTATTGTCAAATTTTCATTTATGACTTTCTCTCAAAAGTAGCAAACTTGTTCTATGAAGTCGGTTCAACTCATAAAATTTAAGTTTATTTATACTTTATGTTATACTTAATTTTTAAAAGGTTAGTCCAGCCTAATCTCTAAGTCCTTTATATTCAAATTGTACTATGAAGGCTATGCACCTTTTCTATTTTAAATTATTAGAATTCATAATCGGTTAAAATAATCAAAATATTAATAAATTCAATTATACTTTAATTCTCTACATATGAGTTTCATTTGAGACCACATAGACTCAGGTCTCATGGTAGCATGTGATCTTTTGCACTAGACTCATGTTATACTTTACGAGGCTGGCCCATTTGGCATCTCTATACTCCTCTTTGTTGGGTTTTTGTTTAAACAATTTTATAATAGATGGATCAAAAAATGAATTAAAAAAATATATGATTCATTCAAAGATCAGGAGATTGAAAGTAAAACATGATTTACATATTCTGTTTGCTATTCCTTTTAGCTTTCAAATCCTATAGAGAACACTAAAAAGAGATCATTATCATTGTCTTAACAACTTGAAACTAAAAAATTTTGAGAGAACAAATAGAAAATTTATATGTATGTTAATTCCATAGGTCATATTTTGATATAAATTTGAAATACAAATAAAAGGAATAGAGGGTACCACTATTATCGCAGGAACAAAAAAACAAAAAATACATACTCCTTAGAACTCAGAAAAATTAAAGAAAATTAATGTAGTTTCTCAATAACCAAAATAATGTTGCATAACCTTCAAATAAAAACTATCGGGTTAAAAAAGAGAATAAAAAGAAAATAGAAAATATGAGACAATTGGAATTTCCAAAAGAAGCGTCATAATTAGTTAATTTTAAGTTAATAGGGTGGTATAAGAAATTTTTTGATTTCATTGAGGTAAATTAAAAAAAAAAAAAGAGTAAGTATTAATGGCTTGAATGCAGATCAAATTCTTAATATCCCAATCCCGTGAACAAAGACGAAGTACCAAATGCTGTGGCATTACATGTTTAGGCTATAAACTATGTCAGAAAGATAAAATTCTTTTCCTGGGAAGCTTTATCAAACCTTATGCCTACAACAAAGAATTTAATGCAGTGGAGAGCGGTAGATAAATCAATGTGTTCAAGATGTGATAGGGAGAAATTAAGAAGACGTAATACATGCTCTTATTAGACGTAAATTCGCAAAGAAGGTTTGAAAGTTAACCCTATTATGCAACATGGTAAAAGAAAATCCTGAAGTGGATATTGTAAACTTGATTCATTATGCAGCAGTATCAATGGAGAAGAAGGATTTTTAAATGATGATAACCATTTCAATTTCCAATTTGAAAATTTTTGTGAAAATCCACAACCATAGGAAGGGCAGAAAGAATGTTGGATTCTATTTAAAAGGGTGATTCTAGATGATAATGTTTTGGAATCAATCTCAAGCGTAACAAATAGAAAGTCATGCACACCACCATCAGATGGGTGAATTAAATGTTGATGTCGCAATTGATGATGTATGAAGAAGCTTGGCAAGACTTGGTAGTGTTAGCGTCATATTTATTGGCATCTTATGGCAACACGTCATGATATGTAATCCAAACACCATTAGAATAGACAAATCCATTATGCTATATTAGATTTATTTCATGTTATAACAGGTCTGCTAATTCATATATCATACATTGTTTTGTCTAAAAACTTCTAGATTATAGGATTGAGTAGAATTCTAGATGTAAGATTGCAAAAGAATATTTGGAAGATTTGAAATGTGAAGACTTGAAAATTTGGATAAATTTCTCTATATATCTGTCTTGTTGTCTTTCAATGTGGAGCCACCTAGAGAGAATTATCGTGTTTGCATCCCTATGTTTTCAAAGACTATATACTGGATGCAAACCTAATCAACTTAGAGAAATCCTCTTCAGTCTAAAGTTCTTAATTTTAAACTTAGAAAATATATTTCAATCCCAGAAATTTAAAAATTATTCACAGAACTCTCAATCTATTAAATAAATTGCGTTCAAAATAAGTATTAGTCTCTTTTTACATTTCATTTTTTGAAAAAAAACTATATTACTCTGTAGATTAAAAAATTTAGAACTCAGACAATACGTAATGCCACCTATTTTGAGTATGTCATCAATATTCAATATTCAATGGTTGTTTCAAAGCACTACCCTAGCAGTAGGAAAGAGAAATTTAAAAACAATTTAAAAAAAATAATGGATAATTTTAAACTATTGATTCTAAAATATATACTTAGTAATATTTTAGGAAATTAACAATCATTTTTCTTACTTGATATTTTAATATACATTCTTCTGTAGGATTTGACGAAATTTTAGGAGTCGTTAATTTTGTAAGAATTGGGTTTCTTGAAAATCATTTAGGCAAAAGGACTGAGGAGACTCTCAAGTATTGTTCAATATATATTTTAATTTTAACATTTTAAAAATAATTAATTTACCTATTATTTAACATTAATGACACATTCAAAATAGATCTTTATTGTGTCATCGAATTATAAATTTCTTAATTTACATGATAGTATAGTTAATTTTGAGAAATAAAAAATTAAAAAAATTTATACTTATTCAAAACATCAAATTGAAAATTAAATGAATAATTTTTAAACTATTAAAATTAAATAATATATTTTAGGGGTCCAATAATCCTTTCCCCAGCAAATTCAGTATGAATGTTACTAACTTGATAATTTAAGTTTAATTACATAATCACATATTTATCATGTTGTATATTTATTTTCAATGTTTCACTTGTCACATCTAATATATATTATATATATATAATATGTATCTGTACATTTAGATTAGCATATAATCGTAAATTTTAATTATAAAATACTTCCTCTTGATACGAATGTACCAAGATTTTGTTTAAATAAATACTATTTTTCCCGGAATAAATACACATATTTGAATGATATTCAATAAATTTGAAAAGAAAAAGAAAAAACCATCAATCTTAATCATGCATACTAGTAATATACACGGAAATTTTATGTAATGGAACTCCAACATATAATAAAATTTATGTTCACAACACAATCAAATCAATCTGATATTTTCTTTTTCTATTTTACCTATATATACATGGATCTATTCAATTTTAGATTGAGCCAAACACTTTCTAATTTTGCCTATTTAATAAAATAACACCTAATAATAATGCACAAGCTTGTTTCTAACTATGATGATGATTATTAATTACATATATTGAACATAATATTGACGGGAGAAATGAGAATTTTGAAAATATTAGATTAAAAGAATTATTTTATAACAAGTGAAATCAATATGACATTAAGAGAATATAAGATTTCTTGCAAATCATTGATATAATTAATAAGATCAATAGTGAAGAATGAATTTGGGTTGTCTGACAAATTTAGTTGTACTGCCAAAAGTCCATGCAAGCCCAAGGAAAAGGCAGAGTCTAAGGCCCAATAACAAACAGATCACAATGTGGTTTTACATATATTATTTTATGTATCTAAAATATTACAAAAGTAATTAACAATGCATTGGAGTCCTTTGTCTAAAATACTTAAAACATTAAATAAAATAACACCCAATAAATATTACATCTTTAATGTACATAAAGGTCTAAAATTTGATTTTACTAAGAACTTATCACTAGATAGAAAAATTTTCTCTCAAAATTTAAGAGTAGACTTTATGAAAGTTTTTATCATAAATAAGAATATTTTTTTTCAACGTTTAAAAATTGGCATGAAGAATAATGCTAAATATTTCAAATTCAATCCAAAACTTGCATCCAAAATGGCAAGATTCTTGTACTGATTTTTGAGATAATTTTTAAAATAAAAAATTAAAATATAATATTTTTAATTATAACAATTTAATGCCCATTATCCATAGCATGTTACTATTATGGTCTAAAATATTAAATTTAAAAATTTTATGTGCTAATTTATTATTTATACAAAATTTAGAAAGAACAATATTATATACAAAACCAATGTTAACAACGAGTTCAACAAATTTAAATGATTTTTTGTTTTGTGAGAAAAGAAAAGAGTTAAAAGCATTTATGAAATTTTGAACATATATAATAAATATAATATGTATGTATTTTTATATTCTTTAGCTATGAGCTTGATAATTTTTTATAAAAAATGTAATGGAAATATATAACTTTCAAATAAATTAAAAAAAAAAAATTAAACAGCTTTTATGTAAAAGCCTTTTTTTTTAATCTTTACATATCAACTTATTATTAATAAAGTCAAAGAAGAGGTTTAAGAATATTTTAGAATATGAATTTTTCTAAACTCATTGTTAAGTAGGTTATTCGTATCATAAATTCTAATTTGACTACTCTTTTACTTGCACACCAATAATTCAGAATATCTTAGAATTAAATTTTACTACATACACCCTTATAAACGCTTAAATAGCTCTTGGTTAAACTTTTTATTTTTTCTTTTATATTTTAGTTTTTCTGTATGCTCATAGAAATATTCATGAAAAAATCTAATTATTTTTATTTAAAGTAAAAATATTTTTAAATTAAAAAAATAATAACCTTGGATAAGTTATTGTAAAATTTAACGTACTATATAATTTTCTATAAACCATTAAAATCTTTCAATTCATATTATATAGTTTTCTACAAATTATAATTTTACAAATCTTGACTTATAAAATTATGAGATTTTTACAAAGTTTATTTGTTATTACTCGTTTAGGAGAAATGAGTGTGAGGAGTAATATTTTTAACCTAATTACTACCTTAAATTGTCCTTATCAGTCAATTATGTAATAAATATTTTAAATTTTTTTATTAAAATATTGGTGTTCAGAATAGGTTTTACGATATAAATAAACTCACTACCTAAAATTAATCAGTAAGACACTTTTAGTAAAAGGCTTAATGAGAGTTTTAAAATATGCAAAGCCTGTTTGTAAGGAGCAGGGGCGAGGCCACGTCATCTGCAGACAAAAATTTTGAAAATTTTTTATAAACCTATCCGTTTGATCCTTTAAATTTTATTTTTCTTATTTTAAACCTATACATTTTAAATTCTTATATTTTGGCCCCCCAAAACTTTAATTCCAGTTCCGCCACTGGTAAGGAGGATTGGTGAATAAATTTTAATATGCAATAAAGTCTGCGTTTGTGCATTTTGTGGTTACGGAAAAATATTAAATTAAAGATAAAGATGAAACTGGAAATGTTAATATTTTTTTTCTTTGTAGTATAATACACTAATGCAATATGTGAGAGAGGGAAATACATGAACAATAAGAAGGCACATGGGACAAATAAAATTTAGGGTAAAAAGAAAAATAATTAAAAATAAAAAATTACAGCAACTATAGGTAGCAATGATAGCAACTACAGGATTGAAGCAGAGTAAAACAACAGATGCAGGAAAATAAAACAACATCAGCACAAGAGCAGAATCCATACAGCAGCAAGCAGGTGCAGACGAAGGAAGGCAAGCAGCAATCCTAATGTCAAACCCGACAGCAGGAAACCAGCATCAGCATGCGCAACATACAAGCAGAGCAACTGGCAGTAAACCAGCAGATGCAGTAAATAAGCAGCAGGCCTAATATCAGCCAGGACAGAAGCAAAGAAAAATAGCATCAGCAGAAAGGAAGAATCCATACAGCAGCAAGCAGCAAGCAGCAGCAGCAGCCAGTGTCAGCAGATGCAGGACAAGCAGCAAGCCTTATATCAACCTTGACAGTAGGAAAAACAGCATCAGCACAAGAAAAGAATCCATGCATAATTCAATTATGCCAGATATAAGAAATTTGAGAATGGTAAAGACCTTTCAACATTGCAATTGACTTGGCAATTTTTACATGCCTAATAGTTGACTGACTTTCTTCATTACTGGTCTGCATTCTGGTCTCTTATCTATGCACAGAAAGGCAACTTCCAAGATTGACATCAGTTTGGCTTGAATGTCCGGCGATGGATGGGGAAGCCTGGTGTCCAACATCTCATCAAGTGCCATATTCATGCAAGAAGACGAAGAAGAAAATGAGGCAAGAAAATCCCTTGGATGCTTCCCCTTGATTACCTCCAATGCTAATACCCCAAAACTATAAACATCGCACTTTTCTGTAACCTTCATTGTGTAAGCAAGCTCTGAAAGGTGAAAGAGATAAATATGATCATAAATGCTTTATGCAACAATTTAAATAATAATGTGGCAATAAGTGAATAATACATACCAGGCGCTATATATCCATATGTGCCAGCAAGTTCAGTCCAATTGGAAGAGTCTGGCTTAAGAAATTTAGCAGTTCCGAAATCCGAAACATGAGCTACGTATTCCATGTTTAACAACACATTATTGCTTGATAAATCTCGGTGAACAATTGGTGGGAAACAATCATGGTGCAAGTAAGACAACGCATCGGCTACACCTTTTATTACATTCAGTCTCATTTTCCAGCCAAATTCGTTAGCTACTGCATCGCTACTTAAGATTGTGGACAAACTTCCTCGTGCAAGATATTTGTAAACTAGAAAACAGTGTCGAGCATGTGAACAAAAACCATGAAACTTCACAATATTTTGATGCCGAATCTCTGTCAATGCCTTAATTTCGTTCAAAAATTCTTGTTGATCTGCAATCTCATCTAGAAGTGGTGAGTGAAACTTCTTAACCGCTATGACATCTCCAAATGGTAGTTCACATTTGTAAACACTTGCATGTCCACCCTTTCCTATGCAATACCTTTCATCAAAATCATTTGTCGCAGTAACAATTTCTTCATACATAATTTTCCCTTCAAAAGTTAATATCGAATGTAATCCTGAGTTATTCACACAATTGCTTGTTTGCTGTTTTGAGTACCTCTTCCTCCTTTGAACAATAATAAATATTATAATCACCACAATTAAAACACAAATTGCTCCTAAAACGAAGAGTAAAATTACAAGCCAAATTTTTCTGAAGAACTGTTTGTCTGAAGTGAAAGCTTTGCAAGATGGAAACCTTTTGACATCCCCACATAGTCCTTTGTTGCCTTGTAATGCTTCCATGGGAGCATCTCGAAATGCTTTGCTATTAGGAATATAACCTTGTAAATCATTGTAGGATATGTCAATGCTTGATAGGCCATGCATTCCTTCAAAACAGCTTGGAATTAAACCAGAGAGATTATTATGAGAAAGATTCAAATTCACCACACTTCCCAAATTGCAAATTTGAGGTGGTATCGCTCCAATAAAAAAGTTATGACTCAAATCTAACTCCGAAAGATGAGTTAACTTCTCCAATTCAGATGGAATTTCTTGGCTTAATTGATTATTGCTCAAATTTAAGTAGTACAACTTCAACAAGTAATGTACTCTTTTTGGTATCGAGTTCTTTAATCTATTTGCAGAAAAGTCGAGGTACTCAAGTTCAGTGAGGAAGCCAAGTTCTTCAGGTAAATGTCCAGAAAGTTGATTCTCTCTAAAAGTGATTTTGTTTAGAGTAGATAACTTTCCAAGTTCTATTGGAATCTCCCCAACTATATGATTCAAAGAAAGATCAAGTACCTGTAGATAAGATAAGTTTCCAATCTTCGATGATATGCTTCCAGTAATATTATTGACTGAAGCATTCAAAGTGCCTATTCGTGGGCATTTTTCCCATATGGAAGCAATTTCACCATAAAAATTATTGTTGCTAATATCTAAGAAATTTAAGTATGGGTACGTGCCGAAATCTTCAGATATATTTCCACTCAGTTGGTTCCATTGTAGACGTAATCTTACTAGGTTTGGGCAATTCTTTAAGCTTTCAGGGATTGTACCAACAAAATGGTTATTACCAACAAGTAATCTCTCCAATAATCCATTTCGACAAATATTCTGGGGTAAATAACCAGTAAATTGGTTATAACTCAACTCTAGAATATTTAATGCTTGGTCTCCTATTTTTTCAGAAATAGAACCAAAAAGTTGATTGCTATGTAGGTATAAACCTCTCAAGTTGCTCAGATTACCAAATGAAAGTGGAATGAAACCGGTAAGTTGATTTTCACTCAATGATAGGTTAACAAGAGACTTTAAATTTCCAATTTCGTTGGGAATAAAACCAAAAAATAAATTATTAGAAAGATCAAGACTAGCTAAGTTACTTAAGTTACCCAAAGAACGTGGGATTGGACCAATGAGTTGATTACTGCTCAATTGCAAATCAAAAAGGGTCTTCAAAGATCCTATTTCGTCAGGAATAGAACCAGTGAGCTTATTGTGATGAAGGTATAAATTTTCTAAATTACTTAGATTACCAATTGAAGGAGGAATGACACCAGTGAGGGAATTTATACCTAAGGATAAGATCGAAAGAGACTTTAAGTTGCCTATAAATAAAGGTATGGAACCAAAAAGTGAATTATTAAAAAGATACAAGATAACTAAGTTACTAAAGTTACACAAAGAAAGAGGGATTGGACCACTGAGTTGATTATTGTTCACTCTTAAATCAAAAAGAGACTTCAAATTTCCTATTTCTTTGGGAATAAAACCAGAAAGTGAATTATCAAAAAGATACAAGGTACCCAAATTACTTAAATTCCCTAAAGAAAGTGGAATTGGACCACTGAGTTGATTACTGTTCAATTGCAAATCAAAAAGGGTCTTCAAAGACACTATTTCGTCAGGAATAGAACCAGTGAGCTTATTGTCATGAAAGTATAAATTTTCTAAGTTACTTAGATTACCAATTGAAGGAGGAATGACACCAGTGAGAGAATTTGTACCTAAGGATAAGATCGAAAGAGACTTTAAGTTGCCTATAAATAAAGGTATGGAACCAAAAAGTGAATTATTAAAAAGATACAGGGTAACTAAATTACTCAAGTTACACAAAGAAAGAGGGATTGGACCACTGAGTTGATTATTGTTCACTCTTAAATCAAAAAGAGACTTCAAATTTCCTATTTCTTTGGGAATAAAACCACAAAGTGAATTATCAAAAAGATACAAGGTACCCAAATTACTTAAATTCCCTAAAGAAAGTGGAATTGGACCACCGAGTTGATTACTGTTCAATTGCAAATCAAAAAGGGTCTTCAAAGACCCTATTTTGTCAGGAATAGAACCAGTGAGCTTATTGTCATGAAGGTATAAATTTTCTAAGTTACTTAGATTACCAATTGAAGGAGGAATGACACCAGTGAGAGAATTTGTACCTAAGGATAAGATCGAAAGAGACTTTAAGTTGCCTATAAATAAAGGTATGGAACCAAAAAGTGAATTATTAAAAAGATACAGGGTAACTAAGTTACTCAAGTTACACAAAGAAAGAGAGATTGGACCATTGAGTTGATTACTGTTCAATTGCAAATCAAAAAGGGTCTTCAAAGACCCTATTTCGTCAGGAATAGAACCAGTGAGCTTATTGTCATGAAGGTATAAATTTTCTAAGTTACTTAGATTACCAATTGAAGGAGGAATGACACCAGTGAGAGAATTTGTACCTAAGGATAAGATCGAAAGAGACTTTAAGTTGCCTATAAATAAAGGTATGGAACCAAAAAGTGAATTATTAAAAAGATACAGGGTAACTAAGTTACTCAAGTTACACAAAGAAAGAGGGATTGGACCACTGAGTTGATTATTGTTCACTCTTAAATCAAAAAGAGACTTCAAATTTCCTATTTCTTTGGGAATAAAACCAGAAAGTGAATTATCAAAAAGATACAAGGTACCCAAATTACTTAAATTCCCTAAAGAAAGTGGAATTAGACCACTGAGTTGATTACTGTTCAATTGCAAATCAAAAAGGGTCTTCAAAGACCCTATTTTGTCAGGAATAGAACCAGTGAGCTTATTGTCATGAAGGTATAAATTTTCTAAGTTACTTAGATTACCAATTGAAGGAGGAATGACACCAGTAAGAGAATTTGTGTGCAATGCTAGCTTTGAGAGAGACTTCAAATTTCCTATCTCTTGCGGAATTGAACCATGCAATTGATTCACATAAATGTAAAGTAACTTTAAGAGAGGTAGCTGGGTCATTTCTAGTGGTATTTTTCCAGACAAATGATTGGTTGATAAATCAAGGTACTTGAGTTTCATAAGCTTACCAATTTGAGGCGGAATGATTCCAAAGAATCCATTATTGCTGAGATCAAGATACTGTAGATATGAAAATGATGAGAATGAGAAGTTATGAAGTGTACCTTTTAAACCAATGCTTGTCAAGTTTATACCTACGACTCTTCCGGCTTGATTGCAGTAAATTCCAAACCAAAAACACGCGTCCATTTTGGTGAAATTAACAACGGGATGAAGAGTCCATGAATGCAGAAGAGAATGGTTTTGGTTTTGATTAAAGCTTGTTTTCCATTTGAGAAGGGCATTTGCTTCTTCAGCAGAATCAGAAGAAACAGGAAGTGAAAAGTTCAACAAGGGAATTAGGATTAGAGAAGCAAGACAGAAAACTATTATAGAATTATCTAACAATCCCATTGATTATACAACGAATAATTGTGTAATACAGATGAGCTGAGAACCTAAAAAAAAAACACAAGACAGACGAAAACTTAAGACTAATTAGCGGAGGGAACAACTATGAGAAACTTGATATAAACTGAAGTTCTTAGAAGCTTCAAGCACACTGACAGCCAAATTTATGGAAACTGATCATGTAAGCAAATGAGTGAATGTGGTTTAAGTCAATGCATAAAGACATCTAAAGTAGACTTGTCAATTCAGTAGCCGATGTGAAGGTAGAAAAGTATACCGACAAGTCACATTGAAAAGAAAATGATATCTAGCTAGGTACATTGCATTATTATACAATCATCTAAACACATAGTATTACTTATTTATTATTAACTTAAAAGAATCTCTTAAATTTACTGTTAGAAAAAGTTCAAAGCTCTCAAGTTTATCTAAAAAAAAAAAATTGTAATGATAAGAAAAAAATCTCTTAAATTGAAAAACGTGTAAATATATATATATGGGATGCATCAACAGCTCCTAGTTTATAGACATATAATTGCATAATTTGTAAATCATTTGGTTTAGGCACTATCAACGGTTGAGATAAAATTTGATTATGTAATTAATACATAGTTAATGTTTCATAATTAATACATATACATGCATGCATTTGTGTGTGTATTGTTACTCATATATTATATCTTAGTGGTTTAACAATGTTAAATACTATTTCAACTTCAATTATTAGATTAAATTAATTTAATAGTAAAAAATTATTGCCTTAGGTGCATTTTTTTTTAGTTTGAAGTCTGAATATGACGATCTAATTTGGTTGAAATTTAAATTTGAATAATATTTTTATTTTTTTATTAAACGTCTTAATAGAAGTATTAAATTGTTTGTTTCACTAAAATAAAAACTCACAAATTGATACTTTCACATATATACTATTTTTAGGTATTACATTATTTATAATTATATTTTATAAAAAAATTAATTATGTTGACACAATAATATAAAATAATATAAAATAAAATAAATTATATTTATATGTAAATTACTTTGTATATGATATATAAATTGTTTTTCTTTAATATGTCTAGTGAGAAGAAAATTTATTTATTAGCAATTTAAATGATATGAAAATCAATGATAAATTAAATAAAAACAAATTATATAATAATATTATTAGAAATACATAACAATAGAGATTAAAAAAACAAAAAGTGTTAGACAAGATTTTAAAATTTAAATATTAGAAAATAAAATAATAAATTAAGGATATTATTGAAAAATAAAATAAATTTAAGTTAAAATTTTTAATTAATTATATTTAAACATCTTTAATAAGTTTTGAGATATAAATTAAATAAGTTTTGAGATTAAATTAAATAAACTCTTAAACATTTAAATAATTTTATTCAAATTTCAGCTAAAAAATTTTTTAATGTAAAATAAGCCTACCATTATATACACTTGATTGAGTAAATGAGTGAAATTATTTTGTGAATCGATAAGGTTTTGATACTATTTTTAATTAATGCTGTATATAAATTTAATTACATATAGATGTGCTGATGTTACATGTATTATTTTTTTAGGAGAATAAATAAAAGATTATATTAGATATGTGATAATAGTCAAACTTTGAAAAAATTAATAAGAATTTCAACTGCTAATATTATTATAAATGATAACCTGTACCGAAAAATTAAATAAAGGACATTGAAGAACCTGAAGTCTTGGACCCTGTAAAGTCGAGCCAGCTTAGCACCTTGACTTCATTAAATTTCTAAGTCAAGCTGCTACCTTGCGTGATATAGGTGAGGAGTGGGGTAGGTCATTGTCCTTTCTTTTTTTTTTTTCTCAAGATTTTTGACTTATTAATTTGATAAGTCTTATTAATCATGAAAAAACTTAAAAAAATTTCAATTTATTAATTTGTACCATTTGTTTCGGTGGAAAAGTATAATTTTATTACTATACCCTTGTTGAATGTCTATTGGTTGTTGGAAGTAGAAAACATTGTCCATGTTAACATATTTCAAATTAAAATTTTACATTTGGACTCAAAGAAATTGTTTTTTCATAGAGTTCTATATAATATTTATTTATTTTTAACTCATTGATACATGTACGTATCATTATAACACGCGTCATCTTATATTATACAATTTACAACTAGTTTTACTGAGTTATTAACATTTATCGTGACTATCATTGATTATTATCTAACATCATTTATTTAAGTTATTATAAATATCATTAAAATTCTTGTTAAATGCTCTATATAATGGTATTATTATAATTCATGTTTAAAGTACCATTTGTGATAAATTTGAAATTGAGGTTTTGGGTGCTGAAAATTTAACTTCAAAATTTATAACAAACGATTGCTTAAACAACAATAGTTATAGTACTATTATATAGAGTGTTGAATAAGGATTCGAATAACATTCATGGCGATATAAACGGATGACAGTTAGTAATGGTGATCAACGGCTAGCAGTGGCAGGAATGACAGGTTGGTTTTGGAATATGAACATGTACATATACAAGTGGGTTTGAGATTTTTTAGTCACCTGGGTACATATACAACTTGATTGATTCACTTTAGGTTGTTTTATTTAGCTAACTTAAATACTTTATTTTTAATTAATGAAAATGAATAATGGGCAAGTGGGAATCGATGAGAAAAAGGTTGGCCAATGACATAATGACATGTGTCAACAATAAAATGGATATGTATAAATCAATAAGTTGGCTGTCAGTTCATAATATATTAGTCCGTGTCATTAACTATTATAATTTGTTCACTTTTTCATCCAAATAAGCGGTACAAACTAATGGACTGAGTTTTATTTTTTTAAATATTTTTGTAGTTAATAGGATTTATTAAGTTAGTTGACCAAATTTTAGGGACTAAAATATCGTTTTCCATTTTATTATCAGAATGAACAAAGAAATTTATATAAAAATATTTGCATGAATTATATGATATTTCTAAACATAGTCACTTAGGTCCTTACCACTTCAAAACATAGCAACGAGTTTCTTAATTTAACCTATCTAATTGCCCACCATCAACTTGAATTTGTTTAATAGAATTTTCAAAAGAGTATTCGTAATCTAAGCTTAACTTTTGAGAATAAATAACATTAACCCTCTTTTTCACTGAAGTATAATTGACATTAATTTAAGTGACTATATTGAAGTATTGACTTTCTCGCGTATGAAATGTTTTAAACACACTGTAACTCTTATTATACAATAAGTAAAATTTTTTTTCTTCAATGTTTTTCTAGTGGTCTTCGCTTATTAATGAATGAAAATTATTAGCATTTCAAATAAATACATACATACATACATACATACATACATACATACATACATACATATATATACATATATATACACCTAGGTTAATTTAGTCTACACACAACAAAAAAAAAAAGTGTTTCTTTTTAAATAAAATTATATCAAAAGAATAGGATATATGATAATTCAATTTTCACCCAAATAGTCTTTTAGATCTGTCATATTTTTAATATTTTGAATAAAAATAAATATATTTATTTTGATTAATCATGACAAGTTGTAAAATGACTTTAGTTTATATGTTCTTTTTAATTTTTAATAAAAATAGTAATAGTTTATTTTGATTATTTTTTTTAACAATGTATCATATTGAGTATATATTTTTTTTAATTTATCAAATAAAAATATTAGGTAATATTATTTGAATTTATTTCTATATAATTAAAACTTTAAAAATTATAGGGGTAATTTATCAAGAGTTTATTTATTATTATATATATATATATAATTAATCATCATAGAGGTTAAATTCGCTTCAATCGATTCTACATTTGGCATTCTATTTTCCTAAACTTTAGGGCCTGTTTGCAGAGGAACCAATTACTCAATTGAATAGAAAATTATTCATTAACATGAAAGAGTACGTGAATGTTGAATAAATTTTTTTGTTTTGCAGGAATCTGTATGATCAAATATAAGGAAATGCCTACTGTACATACAGTAAGAGCTTGAGAAGATTATAAATGTCAGCAGTCTCATTCTTGCTGAACAACAGCATCCAAATTTTACAGCTGAAAAGCACAACCCACCACAAATTATTCAGGAAGGTCCTGGATTCAATTTCTTTGGCAGAATTGAAGCTGCAGATGGAAGCCTTCGAGTTCGAGCAACAACAAAAGCATATGATTACATTGATGATGATCACATTGATGGATTTCCAAATACATCAGATCATTTATTTTTACAAACATTTGGTCATGGTATGCAGGCTCCGATCAACATTCTTGGCATGATCATCTTAATTTCCAAGAATAAGTTTTCTTTTAGATTTTCAAACCAAGCTCATGTGAAAGTTGAGACATTGTATGTGATATAAGAAACTATTTGAAGGGCTACTGATGTTATAACTAGGGAAGAAAGTTATCAACAATGTGGCAATCCAAAGCATTCTGTTCACATATAATCATTATCTTTAGGGTTTAGATATTATGTTAATACAAGTAAATTGTTTGTTCTTAAACGAGATGGTTTTACAATTTAAAATGCAGAACTTTTATCATATAAAATAACGTAAAATATTTAAACTAATCAATGAAATTTTAAAATTGTAAATATTATCTTTTTAACTAAAGATTTAATTTTATGTTTTAAAATAGACTAGCTATCACAACAAAACCACCAATTAATATATATTATCTTCGTTTTACAATGATAGAGGTCGCATGGGGCATACTCTTTTAACTTGAACAGGGGAAGATCTAGGAGGACTATATTTAATTCAATAAAATATAAAAAAGAATAGAGTAATAATTTTCTGAGAAATCAAATGATGAGAAATTTCGTCAAAATTTCATTTCTTTTTTAATTTTTTTTAAAAATTTTCATTTATAACTTTCACCTATTCAATTTGGAAAGTAGTAAACATGTTGTATGGAGTTGGTTTCGCTCATAAAATTTAAGTTTATTCATACTTCCTGTTAGTCCAACATAATATAAGTCCTTTATAGTCAAATGCTGTTATTTTGGGCTCTGAACTTTTCTTTTCTAAATTTCTAGAATTTTTAATTAATTAAAACAATAAAAAATTTTATTAGACTTAATCGCTAATATATGAGTTTAGTTTGAGATAGCCCGGGCTTAGGTGCCATGATAACGTGTTATTTTTGTACCAAACAAATGTACTACTCTATAAATCCAGCCCTTTTCCTGTCTCTACTCATTTTTATTTATTTTTTTAAAAAATATAAAGGGATGAATAAAGTTTAAACTATATAATTTTTACTCCTTACATACTCTTACATACTTTAAACTCAAACGTAGACAGTATTCATTTTTGTTTTTGATAGTACTTATTAAATGTATAATTTTTTAAAATAAAAATAAAAAGAATTTGTTTACTTTTACTTTTAAAATTAATTGATAGTTATTTTGATGATAAAATTGTAATTGATTAAAAAAGTTGTTTTCGAAAATGATAAAAAACAAGATTTTGTTATTTTCTCTTTTCTAGTTCAAAATTTAAAACAATATCTTTTAGTATTAAAGACAGATTCTACAAAATATTCAACCAAATATTTTTTTTTCTATTTTTAAAAATACAGAATCATTTTTGAAAAAACTTACTGAAGATATATGCACTTGATTTCTAAAAGTTTTGTTCGGAACATGATTAATCCAATTTTTGTGATGGTCCTATTTTGCAGGTAAGTGTTTTAATTAGTTGGTGAAATGTCAATTTTCTTTTATGAAAATTAATTTCGAACTGTCCTAAATAACACTGAGACATCACATCACATCCATCTTAATTCAACCACTTCCACAATGTGATGCATGTCCATAATATAAAATTAATACAAAAACATTTTAAAATATCCTGCAAAAATTACACAAAAAGATTTCTTATTTTAAACCGAGAACATAAACTTTATTTCATAAGAGGAAATGGTACATCAAACAAATTTACATTCGTATCAACAGATATACTGCAAGATTAATTACAATATATAACTAAACAGATCATAAATTTTTTATAGAGTAAGCAAAAAGTAAATAACATCTTTACATTCGATATTTTTTTGATAATTTCAGCAAAATAATAAGCTTAAAATCACATAATATAAATTTAAAGTTAGAGCTTTCTTTGAGAAATTCTTCGCAACTCCTTTTTTATACTCCCTTTCTTGTAGTTGATTTCTCTGTTAAGTGTTGTAATAAATTTCTTGTATTATATTTATTGTAATAGAAAATCTTCCAAATTTGAAATGTATAAGTAAATCTATTTGTATATATATATATATATATATATATCGTACAATTGTAAATTTAAGGGAAAAAACTACTACAACTTAATAAATAAATAAAAATTTATAAAATCACCATAAATCAAGGTCTACGTAAAAATAACTTATTATTAAATGAATATAATTTATAAGATAGAAATTTATCTCTATAAATTTAAATTTAAATAAAAATTTACTTTTATTAGTAGAAAAGGAAAAAAAAAAAAAAAAGAAGTAAAAGTATACATGGAGATGGAGAAAATCTCCTTCCATGAGGAGAAATAGACGAAGGTTGGTAGTTGAGCGAAGAAAGAAGGCAAAGAAAACTCTGGAGGAGAGAGAGAACAGAGGAAAATTTTTGTCAGTTTCCACAAAAAAGATTTTTAAATTATAAAAATTAAATGTACACACTAAATTAAAGTTGACAAATTAATTTTCTGTTCATGAGTAGCTAGCAAACTACATGGCTTTCCGTTCATGAGTAGAATATATAATATTATTAAGGAAAACTGAGAGATATCCCTAAAATATGAAAAAATAAACGGATATCCTAAATATTTGAGGGAAAATATATACTCTTAGAATTTTAGATAAATAAATTGATATCCTTAACTTTTATTTTTGATCATTAGGTAATTATCATTTATATTTCTAAATGTTTGCAAAACAATAAAGTAAAATAAAATTTTTTACTTATAACAATTTATTCTCTATTTCAATATCTTTCACAATATACTGGTTTTAATTATAATATTTTAATCTTTATTTTAATATTTTTTACAATATACTAAGAATTAAATATTTTTAATTTATTATTTCAATAAAAAAACTAGAAAAAAAATATATTATTAAAAAAAAATAATAATGAGTTAAATTACAAAAATATGCTAAAATATTTTTAACTCTTTTTAGGAGAGTTTTGATATTTAATTATAAAAAATTTAAAATATTTTTTAATATTTTATTTTTATATATAAATATATTTATTTGAAAAAATTATATTGAATTTATTATATTTTCTCAAAAAAATTATGAAAATATTAAAAAAGAAGAGAATTTGATGTGGTTTATTGATAAAATTAGTAATTAAATATATTTTATATTATTGTTAAATAATATAATTTAATTTTAATTAAAAATATAAAAAAAAAGAGAATTTTCACTATTTTTATTTGTAACATACATACATACATACATGAAATAAGTATATCTTATTTTCTTATTTTATAAAAACTTAAGTTTATGAATGATAATAACATAATAAGTTAACTGATCAAAATAAGAGTTAAGGATTTCTCTATTTGTTCAAACTTTAAAGATATTTATTTTTCTCCAAACATTATAAAATATTTATCTATTTTTCCATAATTTAAGGGGTATCTATTAATTTTCCTATTATTAACTTATTGTTGCAGCCTTTTAGATTTCCAGTGTCCACTACACAAATTTTTTTTAATGACAATTTTAAAATAAGTAAAACGTCAAATTTTTTTACTTTTGGACAAACATAAAAGAATCTCCGATTCAAAATTGGACATTAAGATATATTTAGAATTTAGACTAATTAGGAATTAAGTTAAAAAAAAAAAAGCTTGACTTAACTTAATATTTTAGTGTAACCTTTATATTTCTTTTTTAAGTAATATTAAACTTATAAATTTAAAAGTGGCAATAAGAGTTTCTTGGCACATAAAAAAGCTGGCTATTTTTTTTTTTTTCCATTAGTTGTATATCAATGCAAACTAAACATTTTTATTTAGACTGAGCAATTAATTGGAGAAGTTGCATTAATATAACATATACTGCCATTAATTGGACGTATAACATGGAAATAACGCAAATTAACTATGATAATTAATCAGGTACGTAAGTTTGTTCAGAATTACAAATATAGATTCTATCAATATTGAAATTCTGAAGATTGGATGTTAAAAAAAGTCCTCACTGTTGCTTACCTATCATTTTCTCTAATACATAAATTATGAAAAAGTTTATAAAATTGAAGAAAATTTGTAATTTTATTAACGATTAATATATATATATATATAGTTTACAATAAATTTATTTAAAGAGAATAATTTAGAACTAAAAGATAATAATTCAAAGCCATAAAATTTTGGAATATAGTTTTCATAAAATATTTGAATGATTATACCATATTATAATTCTAGTTTCTTATCATGCAAACCTTTAGGTGAATCGGAGAACTTCATGTTGAATATCTTCAATAACTTCATAAAATTCTTATCAAATTAATGCAACAACTAATAAATTACTTGTTATATTTGGTGAAACAATTAATATTATACAAGAATTCATTGAGTACACTTATAAGATAAATACTATTGAACAAAATTTTTGATAGGATAGTTATACAATATCATATATATGCCTATTCAATAAATTCTCAATTAACATACGTTAATTTTAAAATTAATCAATTATAGTTGACATAATTATAAAAAAAAAAAGAAAAAATTTAAAACATATAGTATAAATTATTGAATTTTCTTATTATTCTCGTACTACCTAGATTTTCCTAATATTACTCAACATTTTGATATACTGATGGTTTGTTTGAGAGTTAAGAATTAATGGAAAATTCGCTTACTTCTCTCTTATACTTTTCCTTTTTTGTCATAATAAAAGAAATACTATATCTCTTTATTCTTTATCTTTTAAACGTGCTAATAAAATACAAATTAATTAATCTTGTAATTGGATGTTATAAGTCCTAAATCTTAAACTTTCTTAAACTTTCTCACTTTTCAATTGAAGAAAATCTACTTGATTTACCTCCAGCTCTTATAATGTATAAGCTCAAATTCGCATATTTATGATATTACTTTTTGGGCATAGGTCAAATAATTTGGGACACACTTGACACTCCTAATACATTCTGAACTCAAGTAACAGTAACATACAAAGATTTTGTTTTTTATGGCGAAATTTTACATTCTCATCCAAAACCTCCAGTAAAAGAAAAATGTTATTCACTTTGCAATTCTTAATAGCATTTAAAACCTCATTTATTATTTTAGAAAATCTCATTAATTGAATAAATAAAGATAAACTATAACTACTATTTATTCTGAAATAAATACCATTTCAAAGATAATAAAACCCTTAAAATTTTTAATATGTAGTTAGTCAATATTTTATTGCGTAATTATATACTCTAATTAACATTTACGGTGTGAAACAACTTCTAACATTCATTGAAAAACTTTTCCACAATAAGTCGAGGTCAAGTCAATCACATGAAATCAACCAAAAATTGCAATTCTCAATTGCCGTGTAAACAAGGGTATATAATATTCAAAATTAACAAGTCATTCTTCCAATATCAATCACATTTCAAAGTAATAACATATTTGACATACCGATTAACTTGTGCATACATAACTGCAATAGTTTTGTGGAAGAATATAATATTACGCATACCCACTTGCGTATTTACAGACCCCATGTACCAATTTGGACGTTCGATCATTGCTGTACTTTCGCTGTCAAAGAAAAATACAATAGAAAAGAGATAAGAATGGACCATTCATTGATTATTGCTTGATGACAATAGTTGACTGACTTTTTTTTTTAAATATTATATATAGAATTTATTAATATTTTATTAGAAATCTAAGTATATTTTAATAGGATTCCAATATGACATTGTCTGAATGTCTATGTCTATACTGGATGATGTCTAAACGTGCGAAAGTCGGAGGGAATAGTTGACTGACTTTAAACATAATAATCACTCATATTCAAGGGCCCACATAATTATGCCTAAGTGGCGACAATAGTTGACTGACTTCAAACATATTAATCACTCATATTCAGGGACTCACATAATTAAAGAAGGGTGATGAGAATTATCCAGAAGAAAATGTTATTACATTATTATGTAGATGTATAAAGTTATAAAATTTATTAATAATAATATATACATGTATAAATATATTTATACTAACTAGAAAATTAAGGGGTAATTTGTATTTGATAGAGAAAAAAATAAATAAATTTAATAAAGAAATAAATTTTATTGATAAAATTATTACAATAAATTATATTAAAAAACTTCATTCGAAAAATAAATAAGTTACACCTATGACATAAAAGTCACAATACTCCAACTTGATAAACAATAATCTTAAAATCTATTAGTTGATGTAAGGTTACAGTTGAACCTATAACTATAGTTGTAAATCATAATAAATGTAACTCTTGACGATAAGATGTAATATTTAAGAAAATTTTCATCAATTTTTATGAAGAAACAAAAACTAACATGATACGTATGCATTTCATATCAAATATTTAATTATATATAAAATACAAAAAACCTAAACGATAAGATGTAATTAACAATGTGGCTGGAAATTAATTAGTTCATTATCATTCGTGCATTAACTTGCAAGTAACTCCACTCTTGTGGAAGAATACTATAGGTAATATTTTCACATACCTACCTGAGGTTTACAAAAATAATACCTAGATAGAAAGTATTGTTTAATTTACAAAAACCTCCCTTCTGACTTAACAAAAAGACTCTTTTCCATCTTCTTATTCTCCTTTTTACGTAAAAACTCTATTTTGCCCTCATTGTTTGTGTTTTTTAATCTTTTCTTAAATATTTCTTTTCTCTTAAAATTAAAGAATTAAAAAAAATAAATGAATGTAAATAATTGCCTTGACAAAATACCAATCTGATCTTTACAAATTAGTTTTAGATAAATTTGAATATTTGATTAAACAAATCTTATTTAATTGCTAAATCAAAAACTATGATAAAATATATATGATACGGTTACTAATTAAAATAAAAAAACACAAAAGACATTACCAAACTCTTCTACATCCACATGATTATTCGAATCGAGCGAAATGCTTCTATCGTTTGATCGATGCAAAGGCACTATCGGGGAATATTTTATTTTTAAAACTATCATATCTCCCAAGTTTCAGCTGATAAAGAGAGTTGAGTATTTTCTCCAATGTCTCCACCAAATATTTTGCAGAGCTTCCATCTTGCTCAACCAACGCCCTATAAATTTACATATACGGTAAATAGGCAAAACAGCCTGCACAACGAGATGACACGTCGTCTCCCTCAAATCCTTGTCTGCAATAAACCATTTTCATTACTTCTTATACATCTCATCCATAGCTTCTTTAAATGCCTTAAGGCTTGTCTTGACAAGATCTTATTTAGATTTCTAGCAGGTCAGCAAGAATGCGTTCAATTTGCAAAACACCAAAGTCTTTGTTATGTTTGTCAGATTAAAAATAATTGTAAATTTACTTCCAAATCAATTTGCAACACCACTTTCATGTCAATTTCTATATAAACTGAAACCCAAACCCATAAAGAGATTTCAGAAGTTTGATGATAGTAACGAAAGAACGATGGCCGAAATTCTCTAGCGATGGTGGGAGATGTGAAAATACTCCAATATTACACTCATAATAAAAGTTTTGATGATAACATGTAATAATGAAGGAAATTTCAAGCAACTTTTATAAAGAAAACAAAAAATTAAAATAAAGTGTATATATATTACATATCAAAGACTTACAATAAAAAAATTGCAAAATGACTACTTTTCTTAATTAGATTCAACATATTATATGGGTTAGTTTAGTCACCATCTAGTAAAGATATTTGATAACCTGTAAGGATTAGGGTCTTTAGTTTAGCATGCTGTTACATGGTAATATATATGTATATGTGTGTGTTTGGATTCAATGTATTATATCGGTTAACATAGTCACCATCTGCAAACATATTTGATAACACGTAAGATTTAGAGATATTAAAAGCTAGCATACATACATAAGGAAAGATAAATAAATAAATCAATTAATATCCAGCTCATGCGGTTTAGTGAAAGTTAGCGGTTTAGAGATCCCCTGGGTTTCATATCGTTATCCCTAAATGTGTTGCATTAGAGTTAAAGGATAGTTAGTTCATCGATCAATTAACAAACCAACTATGACAGTTCGAAAATCTACTCATTCTTGGTTTAAGTTCCTACAATATTTTTGGACCACTTCTACCAATTATAGGAGAATTTTTGTTCTTAAAAGATCTAGATCTTTCTTTTAACAAATTAGAAAGTTCTATTCCATTGTCTTTGGCATAACTTTCATTGTTAAAATATATGGATTTATCCTATAATAAATTGGATAGAACTCTTTCTAAATTTCATCACTTTGTTAATCTAACAAAACAGGCTAAGTTTAGTGCCTCTAAAAACTCATTAATCTTGAAAGTCAGTCCTGATTGGGTTCCTTCTTTTTAACTCAAATCTTTGCAATGTAGATCATGTTATTTAGGGTCTAAATTTCCATCTTGGCTTTAATCCTACGATCTGGATATATCCAACACAAAAATTGTACAATATTTACTAGTTTTGAAAATCAATTTCCCCGTATTATTATTTGGTTCTCTCTCATAATCAAATAGTCCACGTGAAGATTCTAAATTTAATTAGGAATAATAGTAAAATTGTGATTTTACATTTGAGTTTGAACAATTTATTAGATCTGTTTTCTCTATCTTTCAACAGAAGAGTTGTTGATCTTTCTAATATATTATTAGGGTTAATTTTTCATTTTATTTGTTATGGCAAGAACACGTTAAAGATGGTGGAATTTCTGAAACCTTTATAAAACCTTTCATCTGGAGTAATATCTGATTGCCAGAATATAAATTTGCCTTATTTGTTGTCATGAATTTAACTCACAATTAATTTACCGGTAGCATTCCAATGTCAAAAGGAAGTGCAAGTTCTCTTCAATTGTTAAGCCTTCACAATGTCGTATTGTCAGAAGCAATATCAGAGTCCCTTGATATTGGTGAGAATGAGTTCACCGGAATTATTTCAGTATAAATTTTGAAATCTTTTAAAAAATGTTGATTTTGAACTTTCATTCAAATATGTTTAATGACATGTTATGGACTGAAATTTGCCATCTAACTTCTTTGCAAATTATTGATCTTGCTCGTGACAATTTATCTGCCACTATCTAAAGATGCATCTACAACTTTAGTGCCATAATGAAAATAAATAGTTATGTTAAAATTATATATCCTATACATCTACTGTCTGTGAGGATGGGACAATTATGATTAAAGGAGCCATGGTTGAATTTAACCGAATTTTTAATTTGGTTAGAAGTATTCATATTTCGAACAATAAAAATTACTTGTTATATTTGGTGAAACAATTAATATTATACAAGAATTCATTGAGTACACTTATAAGATAAATACTATTGAACAAAATTTTTGATAGGATAGTTATACAATATCATATATATGCCTATTCAATAAATTCTCAATTAACATACGTTAATTTTAAAATTAATCAATTATAGTTGACATAATTATAAAAAAAAAAAAAGAAAAAATTTAAAACATATAGTATAAATTATTGAATTTTCTTATTATTCTCGTACTACCTAGATTTTCCTAATATTACTCAACATTTTGATATACTGATGGTTTGTTTGAGAGTTAAGAATTAATGGAAAATTCGCTTACTTCTCTCTTATACTTTTCCTTTTTTGTCATAATAAAAGAAATACTATATCTCTTTATTCTTTATCTTTTAAACGTGCTAATAAAATACAAATTAATTAATCTTGTAATTGGATGTTATAAGTCCTAAATCTTAAACTTTATCACTTTTCAATTGAAGAAAATCTACTTGATTCACCTCCACCTCTTATAATTTATAAGCTCAAATTCGCATATTTATGATATTATCTTTTAGACATAGTTCAAATAATTTGGGATACGCTTGATTCCCCTAATGTATTATGAACTCAAGTAATAATAGCGTATAAAGAATTTGTTTTTTATGGGTGAAATTTTACACTCTCATCCAAAACCTCTAGTAAAAAAAATGTTATTCGCTTTGCAATTCTTAATAGCATTTAAAACCTCATTTATTATTTTAGAAAATCTCACTAATTGAATAAATAAAAATAAACTATAACTACTATTTATTCTGAAATGAATACCATTTCAAAGATAATAAAACCATTAGAATTTTTAATATGTAATTAGTCAATGCTTTATTGCGTAATTATATACTCTAATTAACATTTACGGTGTGAAATAACTTCAAACATTCATTGAAAAACTTTTCCACAATAAGTCGAGGTCAAGTCAATCACATGAAATCAACCAAAAATTGCAATTCTCAATTGCCGTGTAAACAAGGGTGTATAATATTCAAAATTAACAAGTCATTCTTCCAATATCAATCACATTTCAAAGTATTAACGTAATTGACATACCGATTAACTTGTGCATAAATAACTCCAATAGTTTTGTGGAAGAATATAATATTACACGTACCCACTTGCGTATTTGCAGACCCCATGTACCAATTTGGACGTTCGATCATTGCTGTACTTTTGCTGTCAAAGAAAAATACAATAGAAAAGAGATGAGAATGGACCATTCATTGATTATTGCTTGATGACAATAGTTGACTGACTTTTTTTTTTTTTTTTAAAATATTACATATACAATTTATTAATATTCTATTAGAAATCTATTCTATTTTAATAGAATTCTAGTACGACATTGTCTGAATGTCTATATCTATACTGGATGATGTCTAAACGTGCGAAAGAGGGAGAAAATACTACCCACATAGTGTGGAAAATTGTTCCTAATAAGTGAAGCCAGCAGGAGTCCAAGACCAGCGTCTTCTAGCCGCTTGGGCAATTGCCGAGTGGCGACAATAGTTGACTGACTTTAAACATATTAATCACTCATATTCAAGGGCCCACATAATTATGCTTGAGTGGCGACAATAGTTGACTGACTTCAAACATAGTAATCACTCATATTCAGGGACCCACATAATTAAAGAAGGGTGATGAGAATTATCCAGAAGAAAATGTTATTACATTATTATATAGATGTATAAAGTTATAAAATTTATTAATAATAATATATACATGTATAAATATATTTATACTAACTAGAAAATTAAGGGGTAATTTGTATTTGATAGAGAAAAAAATAAATAAATTTAATGAAGAAATAAATTTTATTGATAAAATTATTACAATAAATTATATTAAAAAACTTCATTCGAAAAATAAATAAGTTACACCTATGACATAAAAGTCACAATACTCCAACTTGATAAACAATAATCTTAAAATCTATTAGTTGATGTAAGGTTACAGTTGAACCTATAACTATAGTTGTAAACCATAATAAATGTAACTCTTGACGATAAGATGTAATATTTAAGAAAATTTTCATCAATTTTTATGAAAAAACAAAAACTAACATGATATGTATGCATTTCATATTGAATATTAAATTATATATAAAATACAAGAAACCCAAATGATAAGATGTAATTAACAATGTGGCTGAAAATCAATGAGTTCATTATCAATCATGCACTAACTTGCGAGTAACTCCACTCTTGTGGAAGAATAGTATATAGGATATTTTCACATACCTACCTGAGGTTTACAAAAATAATACCTAGGTAGCAAGTATTGTTTAATTCACAAAAACCTCCTTTCTAACTAGGGATGGCAAAAATCCCTATAAGGCTGGGGGCCTGCAGGGACTCGACCTGTTTGGATCGGGGATTAGGGAGGGATTTTGGGAAAAAATTGGGGTTCGCGTCGGGGATAGGGATGGATCTTAATCCCCAGCTCGACCCTATTTCCCCGCTTCAAACTTCTGATTGAATAAGGTTAATTATATACATATACAATTAATTTAATAAATAATTATAAAAGTTCTAAAAATCTCATTTTAGTCAAAAAAGTCCTTTAAAAAGGTTTATAAGTTTTTAATTTCATCAATGAAGTCCTTCATATAATCATATAATCATAATTCATAATTATTTACAAATTTTTAATTTAATCAATTTTAAATTTTTTTAAATTTATTTTCTTACTAAAAAATTTAATAAAATAATCAAAACTAATAAAATTAAATAATTTTTAATAATTAAATTTAGAACAATAAATTTTGATAAAATAAAAAATAATTAATTGATGTCAAACAAAATAATCAATTTGTTAATGAATTAATTTTTTTTAATATAATATTATAAACTTAACAAAACAAATAAATTTTAAAAAGATTTTTCTCTTCAGATTTTAATTTTTATTTACCAAACAAGATATTTTTATACAAAATTATCAAAAAATTAAAAAAAAAAAAACCTCTAAGATTGATTTAACACATTTTTCTAACTTTATCAATTCAATTAAATAATTTACTGTCACAGTTTTTTTTTTTTGTTTATATAGGTTAATGAAAATGTTATAGTAAATGTATCAATCAAATTTTGATATTTTATTCTAAAAAATTTTTATTAGTTGAAATATTTTATATAAATTATTTTAATCAAATTGATGATAGTTCTCATTTATTTTATATTTAATTAACAATTAATTTTAAAAAATAAAATATTTATTTTTATTATATTATTTTGATAATATGTAAAATAGTGATTCCATATATAAATAATTAATTTAATTATTATTAAGAACATGTAAAAATATAATTTGTGTTATGATATTTGATAAAGGTTAAAAATTGATAATATATTTTTTAGTAACAAATTAAAAATTGATAATCATAGGAGATAATTTTTGTTAAATACTTTAAGTATATAATTAAGGTGATGAATTTAATACTTTCAATAAGTTTTGGTGTTTCTTGAAATTTTTTATCAATACACTCTTTATTTTAAAAATTTTATATTATATATATGTGAAATAATTTTAATTTAAAATAATTTAAATTTAATACTTATAATTACTCATACATAATTTAAATTAAAGAATTAATGTAGTTTCTCAACAACGAAAATACTGTTGCATGATGCTCGAATAACATCTATGGTATTAAAAAAAAGAGAAAAAAGAAAATTTGAGATAATTGGAATTTCTAAAAAAGCATCAGAATTATAGTAATTTTAAGTTAACTGGGTGTTATAAGAAATTGTTTTAATTTTATTCAAGTAAATAAAAAAAAAGTAATTGCCTGTTTGTTTTTAATATAAATTTTGAATATAATTCAATTTCAACCATTCAAATATTTTAAAGGTATTTAATTTTTAGTTTAATATTAAAAATTTAGTAATTATGTTTAAATAAAATAAGTTAAACTTTTAATTTAATACTGAAGTTTGAAATTTAAATAAATTTTTTAGTTGTAGTGAACTAAATTATCCTTATAAAATTTATTTATTTCTTAGTCCATAACATTTTTATTTTAATTATTTATAAAGATATAATAAGTAAAAATATATATTTTAATATATAATATTTAAATGTAATCCATGCTAGCTACCGTTGTTTATGTTTGTATGGACGACTTACCAAAGATTTCATAATAAATTAATTTCGTCCTTAATTCTAAAATTTTGAATATTAATTATTCTGATAATAAAAATGTGGAATTAAAGTAAATGAGAAGATTATACATTTTCTCTTTATATCTAAGTTGCCTCAATGCGTCTTTTCTAGGGTAGGAAAATTGGTTGTTAAAAAAAAAAAGGATAATCGTTGTCTTAATGAGTAATTTATTATTTTCATAACTATATCATAAATTGAACCTAATTAAGACTATTAAAATAAATTGTTAGTGTATTTTTAATATAAAATATTTATATATATAAGAAGGAAGAATTACAATTTTATAAAAAATAATATTATTAGAAATACAAACGCTAATCATATGTATGCAATATTATATTATTATCATGTATTCATACATAATTTTCATTTCTTTACTCTCGTTATTTTTTTTAATTCTAATGAAAAGATTAAAACGTATAATAACGATGTAACCATATCACATTAATTTGTAAAGATGATCTTCATATAAAAATATGAACTCCCACACGTAATCTAGTGGAAAGTGTTCATGATATCAAGCGTATAACTAAAGAGTTGCACAGTTGCACAGTACAGCTTTATATACAACTCTTATAATGGTTCAAATTTAATTTGCTAAGAGTAACTCTTAGTAATTAATAATTATTAGAGGTGGGGATTTATTTGAAAATAAAGTAGATAAAATATGTTTTTGTTTGTGAAAAAGGTAAAACCTTGCCAACCTGGACGTTAATACTCAAAGTACCTAAGAGTCAATTTTTAGAAGTGTTGTTATACAACATGTTCTTTGATAAATGAGTTTTAATTATTTGTCTATCCCATTTTATTTACTAATAAAGCAGTGTAGGCTCTTTAATTTCATTTATTAGTAAAATATTTATTTTAATTTTTTTATCAGTTAACTTTTACTTAAAAAATATATGTAAAAATATGAGAGTCGTATATGATTGTCACTTAACCTCGCATAGCACTACATTGTTCATTTTGTGTAAAGATAATAATGGATCTGAGAAAGAGAAAGAAGGCAACATTTTTTAAAATAAAAGAATTTTTTATATTTTAAGAGTAATTTTGTCTTTTTATTTTTTATTCTTCTATTAATTTCATGATATCAAGGATATAACTAAAGAGTTATAAAGTTGTACAGTACATCTTAATATACAACTCTACGTTATAATGGTTAAAATTTAATTCTCTAAGAGTAACTCTTGGTAATTAATAATTATTAAAGGTGGGGATTTATTTGAAAATAAAATAAATAAAATATGTTTTTCTTTGTGAAAAAGGTAAAACCTTGCCAACCTGCACGTTAATACTCGAAGTCCCTGAGAGTCAATTTTTAGAGAAGAAATATTATTTAGAGAAAAAAAAAAGAAGAGGTACAAAAATAGCCTAATGGCTAAAAGAAAAGAAAAATAAAAGAAGCTGCATTAACAACACACTACAATAAACTCTCCAATATAGATACTAAGAGGCGTTAATTTATTTATGTTTCTTAATACTTAATTTGACTGAATTTATTTATTTTAATTAACTAAGTATGTTATTTTTTTAATGACAATTTTATAACAACTAAAAGATTAAATTTTTTAGTTTTGACAAAAATAAAAAATTTAAATAACTTTATTATATATCTTTTCCTTAATATTTATATTCAGATTTAAGAAAAATAACAAATATACTATTCAAATTTAGATATTAAGACGTATTAAGAATTTAAATTAATTATGAATTTAATAAAAAGAAAAACGCTACCTAACTTTGAAATTTGGTGTAACCTTTTTACTTCTTTTCAAGTAATATTAAACTTATAAATTTAAATTTTAAATATAAATACAAACGAACGTAGCAATATAAGTTTCTTGGTATGTATAAAAGCCGGCTATTTTTTGCATTGGTCAAACATCAACGCAAGAGTAAATTATTTGCTATCTTAATTTGTTCACGAACAATTAATAGAGGAATCCATCATATATGGTACATTTTGTTACATTTATTTAGACTGAAGATTTTGGTTTTCATATTATTAATTCGAGAAGTTGCATTAAAATAACATAATTTTCGGAATGTCAAGCATATATTATATGTTGAGTCATTAATTGGACGTACAAAATAAGTATGGAGTTGAAGCAAATTACCTATGATGAGCAAAATATGTAAGTTTGCATAGAATTACAAATTAATATTTTGTTAATTGAATGTTATCACTCGTTCTCATATGAAATTATAAACCCACAATATTTTATTTTAATTATTGGAAATTAAAAGTTCTTTTCAGTGTTAGTTAACTATCATTTTCTCTAATACATGAATTATGTAGAAGTTTATAGAATTAAATAAAACTTTTACTTTCATTGGTGAGTGAAATATATATATATATTTATATATATTACAATGTGTTTATTTATAGAGAAAAATTAAGAACTAAAATGTAACAATTCAAAATTACATAATTGTTGTAGGATAGAGTTTTCATAATATATATACCTTATTATACCATATTATAATTCTAATTTCTTATCATGTGAGTCTGTTAGTGAATCATGGGAATATTTTGTTGAATATCTTCAGTAACGTCATAAAATTCTTGCCAAATTAATAGAACAATTAATAAATTAGTTGTCATATTTGGTGAAACAATTAATATAATATAGAAATTCATCTTGTATGCCTGTATGATAAATATTATTAAATAAAATTTTAGATAGGATAGTTGCATTAGATCATTAATATGCCTATTTAGTAAATTTTTATCTCACGTACATTAACTTTATAATTAATGAATTATAGTTGAGATGACTATAATAAAAGAGAAATTTTAAAACATACGGTATATTTTTATCTAATTTTCCTATTATTCTCGACCTACCTAAATTTTTCTCATGCCACTCAACATTTTGATCTACTGATGGTTTCTTGGAGAGTTAAGAATTAATGAAAAATTCGATTACCTCTCTCTTGTGCTTTTCATTTTCTGTCACATAATCAAAAACACTATATCTCTTTATTCTTTATCTTGTACATGTGCTTGAAAAATTACAAATTAATTAATCTTGTAACTGGACATGATAAGTCCTATTCCCATGCCAAATCGATCAAAGCGTGTAGATTTTAACATATTTGATTTTCTTGATCCCTATTTACATATCACAATTGGCATGAATAAGATGGATTCAATTTTATTTCTTCATTTTTACATCTAACTTCGATATTCTAGTGGTAATTAAATTTGTCAAGATTAGGAGTACACAAAAACCTAGCTACCCTGATCCACTGGTTGAATCAAACTAGATTGATCTGGCTCGATTCGAATCGGTTTGATTTTTCGGTTATTATTTAAAAATTAGAGAAGTAGGTTCAATTCTCATTGTAGATGAATCAACCCAAGACTCAAACAAAAAACTAAGCCGTAAAATAAAAAAGTAATTGTATATAATCAAATATTACCATCTCTCTTGATAGTTTGGACAATTATGTTTTTATTGTACCCACTGTAAAAGTTGCCTTTAAAAAATCTGATACTCCTTTATTTTATATATGAAGACAAACACATATTGTGAGAATGTGTTGGTAAGAAAGTAACACATTATAATATTTGGTGATGATATTAACAAGACAATAATAATGTATAATGAGAATTATGAAGGAGGCTTTTATATATACCCAAGATATCGCCACAATGGGTGAGGTTCCTAACTTATAGGAAGTTGAGTGACAGTCACTTGATGATTTTTGTAAAGTCAATTTCTTATTATTAATTGTTATTAATATTAATTTTTGTCCTTAGACATAATCATCCATGGTTTTTAACCAAAGACCTAAGCATTGTGAATTCAATGGTTCCAAAAGGAGGACAAGCTATTGCCCTTACAATTGCAAAAAATCACATAGCTTATGGTGAGCATAAATTATTTTATGAGTGCAATATTTTTGGCACTGTTGTCGATTTCATTTAGATGATTCAACTGTTGTGCTTCAAAATACTTTTGTTTATGTAAGAAAATCACTAAGTGAGGGCCAAGAAAATGTGATTACTACATATAGAAGGAAATCAGAAGAAAGAATACTTTGGGATGATTATCATGGAGTACTGTTACTTAGGTGATCTCTTTGATTTTGAGGGTTTATCTAAATGGAATGACACTTTTGCATTAACAACCTTATGCTATACTGAATATACTAGCCTAGAACTAGGGGCATCTTTAAGGGTAGAGTCAAGTCACCTAGCTATCATACCTTACATAATCTTAGTGAAGACAAAAATTTTACAGTACAAAACTTTATATATAATAGTGAGTAGCTTCCACAATTAGGGTTCCATTTGTGCCTAATCTTATAGGTTAGTTCTTTATATAATACACAAAATGTTAAGGATATAGTTAATTTTCAGTTTTCTTGTACGAGATGTTATAATATTTATCTTAGTGATATTTTCTATATAATTGTTCGATTCTACTTAATTTTAATTTCCATCAACTAAGCTTTAGAACCACTAATGAAAGCTCACTAATTAAGGCCATATAAATTTACTGCTTGTGCAAATTTTCTTAAATAGATCAAGACAAACACAAAGTAGTGAAATTTATATGATTAAGGAAAGCAATGACAAATAGATTTCTCATAGCTCAACAATATATTCTGACCGGATGACTGCTTGGGGAAGGTTTCAAAGTTCGGTATGTTAAGAGTATCATTGTTATCAGTGTTTTTAGAGACAACGAGGGACATTCGTTGATATTCACAATTACCCATTGGTTCAGGGAAGATGTTCTTAGATTTGTCCCAACAGAAAAGAATTTATTGGAAACACATTTTGCAGAACCTGAACATTTACTTGATTTGGTAAGACTCTGTCTTCAGCCAACCTAGTCACCTACCAACGCTGAATTCAAAGCTAAAGCCATACCCTCTGCAAAGGAAATTCACCATGCTGGCGTCAAGTTTAAGTTGGGATCAAGCAAAACTCTTCTTGACATCTCATTCCATTTCTTACAATGGTATCGCTCATTTCTGATCATTTTGAAAATTAATTCTGGCATGGGCTGCAGTTTTTTTTTCTATTGATCTTTGGAAACGTTTCTCAAGATTCTTTTCTTTACTGTCAGAAGCATCCATGCCACAGTGAAGTATGACAATCTCAAAACACGTTATTTCTTCTGTCATCATGATCTCAAATGCTTCATGAGATTAGATTTTACTAACTTGAACCATTTTATCTCTAATTCAGATTCGGATAACCAGAATCAGCCTCCTAATGATCTTCACCGAACTCAAAGGTTTATTACAGAAATTATCCCGATATGGGTGGCATGTGCAGGGTACACTATCTTCTCTATGATTTCATTAATGTCGCGATCCTGCTCATGTTCCCCGAGCTGAAGTGGTATTACGTTTTCATTACTTACATTCTTCTAACCTCTCTTCGCTTCTGTAATGCTTATGGTGCCGGTCTAACTGACATGAATATGTCCTATAAGTCTGGAAAAGTAGCCCTCTTTGTTCTTGCGGGTCTTGTTGGCTGTGGTCTGATTAAATCCATTGTTTCCATTTCTTCCGATTTGATGCATGATTTCAAAGGCCGTCATCTCACCCTCCTTCCCCTAGATCAATGCTTCTTAGCAAAGCCATCGGGATTGCCATAGGTTGCATCTTAGCTCCTCTTACATTCTTCCTGTTTTACAAGGCTTTTGATGTCGGGAACCCAGATGGTGAGTAGAAAGCTCCTTTTGCTATAACCTACAGAAACATGGCAATGCTAGGTATTGACGGCTTCTCCGCTCTGCCTCAGCATTGTACAAAGTTCCGGCAGTTCCTTCAGGCTTGATATGTGGAGATGGGTTATGGATCCTGTGCCGTCACCAACCCTTGCATTGGCCAAAGTTCCTCCTCCAATCTGTATGAAGTTCTTGACAACCTCGAAGAATTTCTATGCGTGGAGAAAAACCGAAGTTGGATTCATACAAGGAGAGTTTAGTTTAGTTTGTAGCTAGCTAAAACTATCAAGCATAGAATATGATAGAACTGGATAATTTATATCCTGTAAAAGATACAACATTTACAATAATAAATGTAACGTCTAAGCAGCTAATAGAATTTAACTATGTTTCGCTGTGAGCTGATGATCTCTAGAAGCATGTAGCAAAGATACGTTTAGAAGAAATTGGGTACCATTAATCAGAAAAGATTAATATAATAACTGTTGACAGACAAAAGATTTCAAATCGAATAAATTGATTTTATTAATGAAATTTGACTTAAATAAAATGAAAAATAATTTCCAGCCAACCAATTGCGACCACATTCCTATCATTTACAATAACAATACCGAGAAGATTTATGTGAAAAAATTTATTTTGCACCATTTCTGACTTTTTTATGTGTGTGCGTGTGTATAAATGGTAAACACAATTAAATAGAATGGTAAATATATGCATACAATTAATTAAACTGATACTGGTCATTTGGTGTGTAATTTTAGAGATTAAGAATTAATTTATTCATTTAGATAAATTGGAAGTAAGTTTTAAGCAATCTTAAAAATATAGTTGATGTGAAAATTGTCGGGCAAAATGATTTGTAAATTTATATGGTAATATTGACAAAATTCATGGTGCAAACCAAATTGTTCAATATTTTTTTGTAATTTAGAGTGGGTCAACAAAAGTATTTCAAATTAGTTCTTTTAAATATATATATATTTATGTATTATATAGCGAAGCAAAATTACAAAAGTAGCCTTTATTGATAATTCTTTTGTGTGAAGACGAGGTAAATTTTATCAAACTTGAAGAACAATTTATGAAAATTGTCGTATATAATAACTGTACGACGTTGGCAGAGAAGAGATATCGGAAAGTGTTGGTTTTAAGTGTGAGCTTGACCTGAAGCTTTTTAGAAGCAACGAATTAAGAGAATCATTCTTTTTTCTCTTTTGTTTTTATAACTTACTTGTGTAAATTCAAATTCCTGTTATCATTTAATTAAAATTTTGTTGCGCAGTTAATTTTACAATTAATAATAATATAGTTTGCAGAAATTAAGAAATGGCGTCAGAAACAAAGATGTACACATTGGAAGAGGTGTCAAAGCACGAAAAAGCTCAGGATTGCTGGATTATCATCTCTAACAAGGTCATTAAATTAATGTCTAAGGAAATAAATATTAATGCATTCATTTTTATTATTATTTATTGAATTAGTAATTAAAAAAATGAAATAACATATCGCAGGTGTATAATGTGACGTCGTTCATGGATATGCACCCTGGAGGAAGAGGTGCTTTGATATATATAGCCGGTGAGTCATATATATATATATATATATATATATTAAACAGAAAATAAATATTACTTTGCGCTTGGGCGTAGTTAGGGTGCCTTGGAACTCTTTTAATGCTCTTAAATAATCTCAAATTCAAGTAACAGTGGAGAGTAGGGATTTAATATTTCGTAAACTATATAATTATATGTGATATATTTGTGGATGGATGGGAACAGTTCACGTGGTTGGGAGCACTCTTGATGCTTCCAGATCCTCCAGGTTCCAGTAACAGTAAGAGATAAAGATTTGTTATTTCGTAAATTATATAATTATATATAATATATTGGAGCGGGGATGGATGGATGGATGGATGCAGGGACGGATGCAACAGAGAATTTCGAACAAGTAGGTCACAGTGAGGATGCAAAGGGAGGAACGAGCCACTTCTACATCGGGGATCTTCACCTTCATCCTGATCATAAACCAGCTCCAGCTGCATTTTCTGCAACTACAACTGTGAATAATATACAAGAAGAAGAAGAAGTGGGTGACGCCAACTCTGGTGATCAGGATTATAAGAATAATCCAATTCCATCTTCGTCCCATTCAACTCTTCCTCAAGCTTAAGCTTAAGCCCACAGAACTGCCCTTAATTAATAAATTAATTGGTAAGCTTTTTCTTTCACTGACTTTTAAAAAATTAATTTTATTTACTTGATGATTAACTTCAGCCTATAAAAAACGGCCCTTCCCATAAGTTAATTTTAATGTGGCCGATTTCCTCTCTTTTGCAATCAACTGCAAGGCACATTGAGTAAAGTTTCATAATTACCTTATCTCAAGCAAATCGTTTATCTGTATTTATTCAATATCCTTATGAAAAATTAATCACATCGAAGCATTTTTGTGGTCGAATCTATCTTGAATTTGATAAATATATTATTTGTGAAGTATGTATTCGTGTATGTCCTATAGATCTGCTTATTATTGATTGAAAACTGGAAACAAATATTCCAAAGAAATAACTGCTTAATTACAGTATTGATTTTTAGAATTTGTTTTTTTTGTGGTTATTGCATTGAGTATTGTCCAGTAAATTATTTATCAATTACTGAAGAATATGAACTTGCTACTTACAACCATCATAAATTAAATTATAATCAAATTGCTTTAGATCATTTACTAATGTCAGTCATTAGCAATTTTACAATTTAAACAGTTTTGAATTTGCCTAAAGAAAAGAATAGGTAAACCTCTTGATTTTCAATTACTAAAAATTAAAAGAAAATTTGAAATTATTGTAGATTACAAATAATTTACTTTAGTTGATACAATAAAAATAATCAGTTTTAACAAGAATTAATTTAGTGTCCTCTGAATTTTAAAAACAGTGTTGTGCATTTGCTAAATTTTATTGTTCAAATATTGTAATAATGTTATAAATAGTGATAAATGGAATTTAATTTCAGGTGAGTATATATATATATATATATATATTCTACTTGAAAATAATTTATAGTAAAAAAATATAAAATTTTTAATTATATTTTTAAAATATAAAAAGGTAATAAGTAATAAAAAAAGGAATATTTTAACTTTAACAACCTCATTTTTAATTAAAATTAAAAATTTAATAAATATTTTAAGATTAATTTTGAATTGTTTTAATTTTAAATAAATATATTTGATACTACGTTTATAAATAAAATTACTTTTTAAAATTTTAAAAGCAACCTTTTCCTGCTTTCCAAAATGTGTGCTTGTTCTAATCCTCGCTTTTTCAACGCCGAAGCCAGGCGATTTCAACACCATCATTAATGTTATTGAATAGGGTGTTTGACATAATAATAATAATAATAATAATAATATATTATTATTAATATTTATTATTATTATTATTATTATTATCATTATTAATTTCTGTTTCTTTTGTTATAACTTTTAATTTTTAAAAATAAATGAAAATGTTATGAAATGAATGAATGAGTTGAGATTATTCTTTTTATTAATAATAAAAAATAAATGAACATAACTTCTCACAATCAAAATCAATATGTATATTTTTTATTTAAAATATTAAAAAATATTAAAAATATAATAGATCTAAATAGTAAAATTATTTTATAACTCATTAAATTATATAACATACAATTATTTTTCATTTGAATACTGTTCAAAAATTATTTTTTAAAGGGAATTTAATTTTAATTAATTATCTAAAGAAATAGACAAAATAATTCCATTTATATTAATTTAAATATTTCTATAAATCTATGATAGTATAACAATGTAAACTTATACCACTTATGGACAGTGTGCCTAAAGTAGGCAATATTTACATGGTTTTGTACATGGTATGGAATGATCATTTCATTGCTTGTTCAATAATTGAAAAGCACTTCTACTTAGTAATAAAGTCATATTATACTTGGCAAGAAAATATGGAAATTTTCCATATTACAATAAATGAAACACAGTTTTATTTAGTAATAAAATCATACCATACTTGGCAAGATAATATGGAAATTTTCCATATTGCAATATAAATAGAACCCAAATATATATTCAAAAACAAAATCAAGATATACATACAACGTTAGGGGTATCACTATCAACACAAAACGATATGATGAAGATTTCATTCAAGTTGGCATTCGTAGTTGCTCTCTTGGTTTTTGCAACTGGTAGTTACATTCATTCTTTTTATTTCTTTAAATTTGTGACCACGATATCATCCATGTTATATATATGTTTGTGACAAACACATATGTTGTTTAAACTAATTGAACATCAAACAGTATTTTTCTTTAAATTGATTAAGGCTGGATTAAGTTTAATTATTAATTGGAAATTCTACATACATATGCAGGCATGCAGATGCAGTTTGGAAGAGGAGTTGAAGCCAGAAATGTTGCAACTCATTGTACCTCAAACGCTGAGTGCAGTAAACGCTGTTATTGCGATCTGGCTTTACAATTGTGCGCTTGTCCTAATCCTCCTGCTACTCGTGTTTTCAACGCCGACCAACACCATGATTAATATTATCGAATCGATTGTTTGAAATAATAATATTATTATGAGTGTTAATTTGAAATAATAATAATAATAATCATTAATTTTTGTTTCTTTTGTCATAATTTTTAAATTTTGGAAAAAAAAATAAAAATGTTAGGACATGAATGAATGAGTTGAGATTATTTTTTCTATTAATAATGAAAAATTAATGATCATAACATCTCACAATCAAAATAAATATGTATATTTTTATTTAAAATATGAAAAATATAATAGACCTAAATAGTGAAAACCATTTTTTTTACATGATTAACCTATGAGATTGAATAGTAAATGTTTTAAATTTTGCATAAATATTTATAAATATCTAAAAACTGACCTTGCGTTCGATCTAAAATGATTCATCATATAATTAGGGTAATGTATATGAAACACAAAGATCAAACGATCTTAAAGCTTAGTTTTAGTTAAAAATCATATTTTAGTCAAATTAAAATTAATTAAGATTAAATTACATATAAGTTGATTTCTATATAAAAGCACATCTTACAAAAGATAATTTTTCTTAAACAGAGATAACATGACCAAGTAGTACACCGCTACAATTGCATCTTATACATTATAAAAGAAAGATATTACACAAACTAATGGGGGATCACGACCCAACGTCATTGTGATAACAGCTCAAGATTAGATGATAGGTTAGCATAAAAATTTGCGTCTTCAGTTTTTCTCTATCCGCAACGTCCAATAGCTAACCCTAATGAAATAATTTCTAATAAATTATATTCATTCATACATTCTTTTAATATGATATATGAATTTTTTTCTTTAATATGTCGTATGAGAAAGAAAAATTATTAATCAACAATTTAAATGATACAAAAATCAATTATAAATTAAATATAAAAGACAAATTATATTGTAATATTATTTCAAATTCGTAAAATAGAGAGAGACAAAAAAACAACAAAAAGTGTTAGATAAAATTTTAAATTTTAAGGATATTATTGAGAAATAAAATAGATTCAAGTTAAAATTTTAACATAATTATATTCAAACATTTTTAACAAGTTTTGAGATATAAACTAAAAAATAAATACCTTTTAAAAGTTTGAATACTTTTATTTAGATTTTAGTCAAAAATTTAGTTTCATATAAAAGAAATCTATCCATTATATGTATTTGATTGAGTAAATGAGTGAAATTTTTGTGCACCGAAGAGGTCAACTATGAATATAATGATACTATTATTAATAGGGTAATCCTATATATAAATTTAATTACATAATAGATGGTGCTGATGTTATATGTACGATATGTTTACGAGAATAAATAAAAATTTATACAGATAAAAAATTATATTAGATATGTTATATTAATTCAAATTTGAAAAAATTAATAAGAATTTTTACTGGTAATATTATTATAATAATAACTTGTACCGGAAAAATAAAAATAAAAGAGCTAAAAAGTCGAGCCACCTTGCTCTCTTGACTTCATTTAATTTCTAAGTCAAGCTTCCAACTTGATTCATGTAGATTTGGAATGGGATAGGCTATGTCTTTTTCTTTAAAATTGGATATTTTAAAATTGGTACATGATATTTTAGTCTCTAAAATTGGATGTTAGGCAACTTAAAACTAGCTTTAAGCAGTTGTTGACATGTATCGCAAACCACCATTAATTATTATTTAACATCATCCATTTAAATCATTTATAGATATCATTAGAATTCTTATTGAACTATATATATAATTTTATTATAAATAATTTTATTCTCATTATATTAATAGTATACTTGCAACTCTAATAAAATTATTTATGATCAAATTAAAATTATTTAATAAAATAATAATTTATGATAAAATTATAAGATGTATTTTTTTTAAGGAAGTAATTAAGCATATAATTGCTATTTTACTATTTTTAAATTTTAAGTTTATTTTGATTATTATATGTTAGTAATAGGAATAAAATGGTCAGTTTTTTTTTTTAAAAAAAATGCATAAGGGTAAAACAGCTATAATGTGGACAGAAATTAACTTTAGGGAGGTATTTGTGTATTTGCTAAAACTTCAAGGGACATTATTTTTTTTTCAAATATTAGGAGGATATATTCCTATTTGCCTAAGCCGGAGGGGGCAGAATCTGTCATAATCCCTATAAATTATTGTGAAAAATTTAAATTAAATTAATCAAAATTTAAAATTGTAAATACTATCATTTAGGATAAAAGTCTTTTTAGCCCTAAAGGTTTGGCCTAATACCCTTATAAATTTTAGTAGTTTTAAAAATATTCTTAAAAGTCCCAATTTATTATCAAATTATTATTATACCCTTATATAATAATAGTTGTTCAAAAAATCTAACAAATAATTTGTTAAAATTAGAAAAAATATAATATATTTATGTGAAATGCATTAGTTAAATAAATAACAAATTATTTTAATAATATAAAAAAAAATTGTACTAAAATTATTGATAAGTATAATACCAAATACATTTATTTAAAATTATAAAAACCCAAAATTAACCCTATAAATAATTTTTAAGTTTAAACTTTAATTCAAAAATAAAATTGTAGAAACCAAAAATTTTTCTTTCTGTTACTTTTTTGCTTTCGATTTATATTTTTTTATATAATTTTAAGTAAGCATATATTATATCATATTATTTTATATCGTATAATTTACTTGCTGTTACTTCATCAACACTATAAATAAGAGGAATGTCATTGCCTATTTGAAATATGGTACCTAAATATATATTAAACACTCAAAGTAATTTTTATTTATCACTATTTATTTTTTACATTTTAGTCATTTGCATTACTACAATACTTTAATAATACATTTACTAAATTCACAAATTTATTTTTGAAATGCACAATACTTTAATAAATACAATTTATTAAAAATTAAACTTATTCTCTATAAAATTAATTATTTCTATATTACAGCAAAAACAAATTATGTGAAAGTCCATAACAATCCCAAACTGGTCTTCGCAACAATAGATGTTAGCAAAGGACATAGCTCTTTGGACTTGAATAGGGAAAGATATCTACTAGTACTACTTTTAATTGAATAAAACATTAAAAAAAATGGATTAATCATTTTCTCAAAAAGTAAGTAATGAAAATTTTCGTGGTGACTTTCAATGTCAAATTTTTATTCTTTTTTGATTTTTATTTTTTTAATTTTTCATTTATGACTTTCTCCCATTCAATTTCACAAGTAGCGAATGTGTTGTAGAGTGTTGGTTCAGCTCAAAAAATTCAAATTCATTCACACTTGTGTTACACCTAATTTTAAGAAGTTAGTCCAATCTAATATAAGTCCTTTCTAGTCAAGTGGTGCTACATTGGACAACATAAAAACTTTTTCTTTTGTAAATTTTTGAACTTTTACAAATTAAATGATCAAAATATCAATGCAACCTAATGTAAGCCCTTTGTAGCCAAGTTACCTACATTGGACTATAAACCTTTTCTTTCATTAATTTTTAGAATTTTTAATTAATTAAAACGATCAAAATATTAATAAATTTTATTAGACTTTAATCCCGAAGATATGAGTTTGTTTTGTGACGACGTAGATTTAAGGCTCGATGAAAACGTGTTCTTTTTTGTACAAACTCATGTCCTGCTCCACTCACTATAACATATTATTTTTTGTACCAAATGTGTTACGAGTCTGACCCATATGCCATTTGTACTCATCTTTATTTTTTATATATAGTACACAATGAAAGTGTAGTTTTCTAAAACAAAAAAATAAAAAGTATTTGTTTATTTTTATTTTTAAAATCAATTGATAGTTATTTTTATGATATAATTATAATTAACTTAAACTAGTCATTTTTAGAAACTGATAAAAAAATAAATTTCGTTATTTTCTTTTTTCTAATTCAAATTATTAAACAATATCTTTTTAGTACTAAAAATTAATCTAACAAAATATTCAACCAAACATAGTCTTTTTGTTTTCTATTTTTGAAAATAAGGAATTACTTTTGAAAAAAATTACTAAACATTTATACAGTTAATTTCTAAAATTTTGTTCGGAACTGGCTTCTTAGTTGTTGAAATGTCAATTTTCCTTTGAAACTGTATTACGATAATGAAACACATCACATCACATCAATCATCATATTATTATTAAAAAAATTATTACAGTATCAGCTCTGTATAGCCTTGCATTAATTTCAACCACAGCCACAAATTTTTAAAATGTCTTGCTAAAATTAGACAAAAGAAGATTTTAGATTGTAAAAATTAAATGTATAGGCAAAATTAAAGTTGAAAAATTAATTTTCTGTTCATAACTAACAAGCAAGCTAGCGGGCTTTGTTTACAAAAGAATATATAATATTATTAACTTATTGTCGCAGCCTTTTAAATTTTTTACTTTTAAACGAACATAAAAAAATTAACTCTGCAATTTATATTTAGACATTAGAAGGTATTCAATATTTAATCTATTTAAGAATTCAGAGGGAAAAAAAAAAAAAAAACTCTACCTAACTTTATAGTTTGATGTAACCTTTATATTTCTTTTTAAGTAATATTAAACTTATAAATTTACATTTTAAATATATATATATATAAATCAACGTGGCAATATAAGTTTCTTGGCACATCAAAAAGCTGGCTACTTTTTTTCCATTAGATATACATCAATGCAACAATAAATTATTCGCTATCTTTGTTGACGAACAATTAATAGAGAAATCCATCGTATGTGGTAAATTTCGTTACACTTTTATCTAGACTGAGGATTTTGCTTTTCATGTTATTAATTAGTGAAGTTAAATTAATATAAAATAACTTTCGCAATCTC
>CM040441.1:3624022-3684376 GCA_022749755.1 Azadirachta indica | reverse complement strand
GACCTGTCAATTTTTCCATCAGACTTTGCACTTCTTTCAGAGTTCTTGGTGACTGCACACCTACCACAGTGTCAATCTTTCAATTGTTTACTTCAACACCCCTTTAACTAACCATGTAGCCTAACTATTTGAGGATGTGATTCTAGGCTGACGAGAATCTAACGATGATGATATTATGAAATGATGTTATGTTATTAAAATGTTGCCTCCTTTTAGATGTAGACTCATGGGTTTATATAATATGTAATGTAAAGTTATAATAGAATAAGAGTAGCTAATATAATCCTATCGTAATGCAAATTAAACTCTTTTATAATGAGAGTTTACTTAACATTTAAATTAGTGTAATTTAATCTTATTCGAAAGAGGTGTCTAACAATTTATACTTTTAATAAAATATTTATTCTAATTATTTCTAATTAGAATAAAACACTTATCTTAACTAATCTTAATTAGAAGTGAAATTTAGATACTCGTACTTATAATGAAATACTTTATTTAAATAACTTTACTTACAATAAAATACTTTTTCTAATTAGTTCTAATTAGAATAAAATATTTATTTTAATTAATACTAGATTAATTAAAACAAAATTTTAGGTTAAAATGGATTACAAAGTTTTTGGCTTAAAAAAAAAAAATTGTTTTGAGCTTTTTGTGTTCTTTATGAGTCAACCTAATCATATAATGGGTCATTTTGACTTAAATACCCATAAGTAAGTTAGGCCAGACTTTAAACTATTTTATCTTACACACCATTATCCACAATTTATACTTCAAAAAGTAGTTTGGACACACTTATGCTTTTGCGTACGTTACTTAATAAAATAGCATTGATTTGTCTTTGGGTTTGAACTCAAACCCATAATGAATTTTTGTGTATCAATCAATAGAAATTTTATTTTTCATTTGAACTATACTTTTATTTCAAAACTCATAAGTGATATTACTGTACTTCATGATTTTAATTTATTGAATAAATGGTGAATATTATAATTTATGTAATCTATTATTTTCTTAATTTTATTCTAATAAATCAATAATTTATCGACAAATATTTTACCATATTTCAAAATTTCAGTTCAATGAAATAGAAAATATTATTTTTGCAATGAACTTTCTTTTTTTCTTGATTATTATATATAGGTACTATTTACTGGAATGACTCATAATTTTAATCTTACAATATTGACACTGTGGTCGGTGGAATAGACCCATGATTTAAGATTAGCTTGACCAGTAAAATGTGTTCTTATCAAATGTGTTTGGCAATCTGTACTAGGCATTTTTTTTTCATGAATCATATTGGTCTGGCCAGACTTATTTATCACAATTAACAAAAAAATCAATAGATTAATGCTTGACTAAATAGTAAACTAAGATAAAATATATATTTGAGAAATTAATCACTTATTTATTTCATAATTTATTAAATTAAAAGTTATACCCCCTTATCAATTTATTTAATAAAATGATAGTGGCAATGTGATTAATGTCGTAAACACTATGGGTATAACTAAGTTGACGTCAATCATATCCAAGTTAAAAAAGGAAAAGTTATTTTCTATGTGGACATATTTATCATTGCAAAAATTAAGTGTTCTCTAACCATGAAAATAAAGTAATCTATAACATTAAAAATTGTAACTTAAAACACTTAATTTCTATAATTTTAAATATTTTATTTTATAATTTCTTATATATTATAAATTTTATATTTTAAATCATAAACATATTTTTCTCAAGTACAAATTATAAATACTTAATCCATTGTATCATTACCAAAATAGCAAAATCTTAAAACTAGAATGGATTTAATATTTATAAAAAATCCATGTGCTTTCGGCGATTGCTTTAATCCTATGACCTATGCTTAATTATAAATCCGTACTCCACTAAATAAATAAATAAATCCATGAGAAGGGAAAAAGAAAGTATTCATTCCTCCAAAATTCATATTATTAAAAATTGGATAAGATCAAATATGTGTTTGGACAAGAAAAGTTGCAACGAAACTGATATACATACATTACATTGTCCAAATAAATTACATAAATTTAATAAATATTGTACTTTACCTCTCTAATTTTTTAAAAATTAACAAATACTCCTAAATTTGTTGCATATGTTAAATACTCTATTTTTTAATAAATATGAAGATACCTGCTAATTTTAGTACAAATATGAAGATGTCCCTTGAGATAATTTTTTTTCTTTAATAATTTTCATCATTATTAGCACAAATAAATTATTTTACCTCTCAACTTTTAGAATACCTTTGAAATAATTATAATCCTTATTTTTATTTTATAATAACCAATAAAATCTTATTTTAACATTTAAAATTGAAAGTTATAACAATTTTATGACCCTTAATTATTTTTCCTTTCAAATTTCTTGTCAACCCTTTTTTACAATATTAATTATACAAATGTTTTAAAATAGTTATTATGTGACAATTGTAACAGAATTAACTGTCATCTCTATAACAAGTTGTTAATTCATCTTTTATTTATAAGTATGAGATTTTGTACTTTTTTTCTTAATTTTTTGTAAGTAATTATTATATTAATATTTTCTTTATTGAAATTTAGTTTATATAATATTACTGTCAATAGACATGGTTGTTGAAACTTAAACTATTTACAAAGAACAACTACTCTTTTTTCAATTTGAGAAATTATTAAACCATTAAAGATGTAATAAAATTTGTTTGTTCAAAAAATTGTATTGTTAAGACACGTAATTCTATTTTTATTATTATTATTTTTTGACATGTAATGTGCAGTTGAAAGCACAACCAAACATAAATATTGCAACTCCAAGTTTTTGAATTCAAGTATTATAGGACATTTAACACACTACTTACCACTAGACCACTTTTACTTATTAAGTGTAAATAAAAATATTTAACTAGAATATATATTTAATTTATATTATTTCAAACATTATTAAATTTGTTAAGTGTTTAGGAATTATATATAAATATTTATATATAACTAGACTATCATTAAACCTTATTAAAATATTTAATAAAAATATAAATATCTATATCTATGCATATAATTATGTATTTATGATTTAAAAAATATATAATAATTTAATTTTATAATAGTCAACAGTACTAAACTTAATGTAAATTTTAAAAAATTATTAAATTTATTAAATCGAATACATATTTTAAAGTATTTAATAAAAATTAACCCCTATAATTATCAATTTTTTAATTTATTATTAAAAATGTAACATTAATTTTAATTTTTATCAAATCTTGTAATATAGTACAAAATTTTTATATCTTTTCAATAATAACAAATTAATTTTTCATTTGTAAAATCACCATTTCATATATTATTAAAATAATACAATGAAAATAAATATTTAATTTTTCAGAAAATATTTAATAAAAATAAAATAATTGGCAATAATCATAAATTTGATTGAGACAATTGATATAAAATATTAAAGTTAAAGAAAATTTTTATTAGAATAAAATATCAAATTTAATTGGTACACTTACTTCAATTTTTTATTAACATATAGAAATAGAAAAATAAATAAATGTAATAGTAGATTATGATTCAATTTTTAATAAAAATAAATAAATGTAATAGTAGATTATGATTCAATTTTTAGTAGATTATGATAAAATTTAGAAAAAAATATATTAAATCAATCTTAGAGTTTAATGTTTTTTGATAATTTTGCAAAAAAATATTGTGTTGCTAATAAAAAAAATAAATTTGAAAAGAAAGATAAATAAAGTCATTAATTATAAATTAATTATTATTTAACGTCAACTGATTATTTTTATTTTATTGAAACTTGTTATTTAAAATCTAACTATTAAAGCTATTCATTTTTTTTTTGTTGTTGATTATTTCAGTAATTTTTGTTAAGAAAATAAATTTAAAAAATTCTTAAATTAATTGAACTAGAAAATTGTAAAGAATTATGAAAGATTTAATTGACTAACTTAACAAAATATAAACTTTTCTAAAGAACTTAATTACTAAAATATAAAATATAAAATTTTTTCAATCATATATTAAATAAAATAGTTGCATATATAATTAACAAAAATAAAGTTTGAATCATGTTGGGAAACAAGAAAGGCTGAGAAAAGAAATCCATCCCCATCCTCGACTTGGTTTTAAACAAGGATTGGCTCCCATCGCTATTCTAAACCCAATCTGCTGATTTAACTCAAAAAGTTGCCCCACAAAGAAAATTGCCGTCCTTCTAATTACGTATTTGACAACAAAATAAAATAAAGGAAAAAGGAATTTAAGAAATAAGAAAAGCACGTAAATAAGTATGTGTGAGTTGGATTCAATTTGGTTTGGGTTAGGACTAACCCAAATACTTTGGGTCAATTATGTTTTAACCTAGCTCAACCCCAATTATTGAGGAATCTGAATCAAACCAAATCAATGAAAATTGTTTAGGTTTGATATGAAATATACAGTTTGAATTTAGGTCCAAAAAGTTTTTTATTTTTATTTGTTAGTATAATTAGTTAATTTTATTTTATATTTGTGTTATATTAAAAACCGAGATAAAAGTGATATTGAGCAACTAAAATTTATTTTAAGTGTTGAGTAAAAAGTTTTCAAAGATTACTTTGGTAGAATCATCTTATCATATTTTTTGAAAAAATTTGATTTTGAAAACAACTTTAGTTTTAACTATAATACTAAATATATCCATTAAAATTATAAAAACCCAAAATAAACCTTAAATTAATTATTAAATTTTAACTTTAATTAGAAAATAAAATCATTAAAAATTAAATATATCTTTTTCTTTTTATTACTTTTTACTTCTTTTTTTATTTTTTTAAAATATATTTTTGTAATAAATTATCTTAAGCTAGCACATATGTGGACAAACACTAACCAAAAATTGATTTTGATTTGTGACTATGTGCATTTTGGTCATTATCTTACAACAATAACATAAAATTCACCATATTTACAAAAATTGCTTCAGATCTTATTATACTTTTAAAAATAAAATTTATCAAAGACTTAACTGATTAATTCTTAGCATAGTGGAATAAGATTATTTTCAGATTTACAACAATCATATATTGGCCCCAAGAGTTTATAGTAGCACTGGGTTGGTAGTTTTATAAGTGATCATAGTTATCTTTAGGAAGTGACCAATGGTTAGAGTAAATAAAATACACTTGTTTCTTATCTAAAAGTAGTTGTTACAAATTAATCCTATTTCTTTTCTTAAATTCTTATCTTCCTTCATTATCTTATAATTATATATATATATATATATATATATATCATGTGGTACCAAAGCTAGTTTTCAATGGCTTAAACTACTAGATTAATTATCTTATTAATTATTTTTTAAAACTTATGTCGTTAAAAATTTTGAGAAGAAAAAATGCATCATACAAAAAATTCTTACTAGGTTTTAAAATTTTGGATGCTAAATATGAACAATTGAGAAACTAATATACATAAATCAGCACAAGTATTAATAAGAGCTCCACCCATGGAGATCAATAGTTCAATTTCCACTACCATATAAATCTATTATTAAAAAATAAATTTATTCCCATCTTTGAAACTAAGCTTCCTTATGTTTGATAGAGAAGATCCAAATTGTTGGATTTACAGCAGTAGAATAGTACTTGAGTACTAGAATATTATTGAAGAGCAACAAGTTCAATTGGGGGGCATTCTACTACTATCTACTACTGTCCGATTTGGTAGACTTGTGGAAGAATAGTTCAATATAAACAAGAAAAATCTAGCAGTGAGTTTGTAAGAAACTCACTAGGTAACACTACTCCATTAACATTTAAATATTTGATCTCAAATGAAGTAAAGTGACACAGAAGGCGTAGACTTTGTTATTATTGTGATGGAAGACATAAATATCGAAATCCTCAATTTTTTATAATTGAAAACTCATATACTGAGATGAAGGAGGAGAAAGGAACGGGATATAACTGAATTTGATGGTTTTGTGAGATATATACACCTAAATCATATTACATCCTAGAGGACAAGGATTGTTCTAAGACACGGGGAATGATATATATGCTTAATTTTTATTAATTAATTTATTTTGTTTTATTATATATTTGTATTAGATGAAAAGTTATATATTAGTAGTAGGTTATCAGTTGTGTCCGTGATTATAGTAATCTTATAACGTGATCTATATTTAGTTTGGTTATATAGTTATTACTTATAAATTGTTCCAAATTTCTCAATAAAAAAAATTCAGAAAAATTTCTTAATTAAAGTATGTTTCTTTCTTAAGGAGTGGTTATCTCAAATTAAACTTTTTTCTTTCAAATTCTTATCTTTCCCATTATCTTAGAATTACATACTTATTATAACGTTACTTTGATTCATACAATTGTTATTATAAGTTACAAAGTTGAATTATTAAACACCACATTACTACATACATTAACTTACGAATAAATAAAATATTTTAAGATGATCTTGTTTAAAAAGTATAAAAATTAACTCAATAATATATATAGTAAATTTAAGATAGTAAATTAAACTAAAATTTAACAATAAAATACGTAATAAGTAAATATGATTTGGATTGGATTAGTTGGGATAAGAAAACTTAATACAACCTGACCCAAGACACAATCAATTTAGGTCAAAGAACTCCAACCCAATTCAAATAATTTTTAAACGCGGCTAACTCAGACTTGATTTGATTTGATTAGTGACTAGTGAGTTAATCAATCAATTGTGAGATAAACAGAACAAAAATTTGCATTTTTTATTATTTCTCTCCAAATAAAACCCATCTTGATCGCCTTTGGAAATACTTCTAAATTTTCTTTCTTAATTAAATAAAGTGATATAGATACAACTAATTAAGTTTAATTTCCAGCATGCATCCATATTTTCAAGATGTTGGTACCATAAAATTAGGGATGGCAATGGGGCGGGGTTGGGGTGGGGAGGCATGCCCTATTCCTCACCGTGTTTTTTATTTTAACTCCCATTCTCCGCCCCATTCTTCACTAAATTTAATAGAATAAGGATGGAGAATCCCTTCACAGGGAATAAGTTCCCCATCCCTATATTAATTCCGCATTTTATTTTATTTTTATAAATTAATTTTAATAATATAAAAATTTAATTAACTTAAATAAAAATATTATTAATATATTTAAATATATAAAATTTAATTTATAAATTATAATATATTTATATTATGTTTAACAGAAAAAGCGGTGGACGTGGGATGGGGCAAGGTAACTCAATCCTCATCCTATTAATAAATTAGGGATTAATTTCTTCTCATTCTTTGCCTCATTCCCCGTAAATTTATTTGAATTCTCCCCTATTGGAGGTAAATTTCTATGAGTTTGGGGCCTCACAGAGAATTTTGCCATCCCTATTCATTTGTTTTTCACTCAAATTTCCTATCCTTCTTCCTTCTTATCAAGCAAATATGTCAGAGTTCATCAGAACCGGCTATGTCTTGGTTGCTCCTGCAATTGAGAATATTATCACTACCTCAACCGAAGATTTGCAAAATATCCAAGTGGCGTATTAATTGAACTGGCAAAAATTATTTGAAGTGGTCACAATTGGTGCGTGCGTTCTTGAAGGGTAGAGGGAAAGAGAGCCATTTGTTGGGTACGGGTGCTTCGAAGGAAGATCTAAAATTTGCGGCTTGGGACGAACAAGATTGGATGGTGATGTCGTGATTATGAAATTTGATGCTACCAAAAATTACTGATGCATGTATGTTTCTAGGATCAGCCAAAGATATTTAGGAGGTTGTCTGACAAACTTATTCCCACGTTCATGATGTTGCCTAAGTCTATGAAATTAAGACAAAAATTTCAGCAACCAAGCAAGGAACTCAAACTATCATGGAATATTAGAGTCTCTTGCAGCTAAGATGCTGCAATTTTGAAGCAATTTGTGGAGAAGGTTCACATTTATGATTTTCTTGTCGGTCTCAATGTTGAGTTTGACAATGTTAAAGTGCAAATTTTGGGAAAAGAGCACCTGTCCTCTTTGAATAAGACTTTCAATCATATGCGCGGAAGAGGGATGATGAAGTGTTATACTGGAGATGGATGCAGGAGATGGATCTGCCATGGTGACCAAAACTGTTAAAGTTACTAAAGTGAAGGAAATCAACCTTATTCATCATTTTATCCCAACCAATCAACCTAAATCTATCAATAAGGACTCGCTGTTTTACATATACTACAAAAAACACTATCATACCATGGACCACTGTTGGAAGCTCTATGGGAGACCAAACCAAAATACTAATGATAGAGGACGAGCAAATGTTGCAAGCACTCAATGACATGATGATGGGGGTTCTAGTTCATATAGTCCAGCATCAGGACTTCAATAACGAAGGACTTGAAAAGTTGAGGAGTTTGTTGGAGACACTTAAGAAACCTTCCTTGGCGGGTACTTGTTCACTGGCTTTTACAGGTACCTCTTCTCTTCTTATGCCATTAATGTCTCAGAAAAAATTTCTCCATATACCGAAGTGATAGATTCTGGAGCCACTGACCACATGACTTACACCTTTAAGTTTTTTGCATCATATACACCATGTTCCAGCCACAGAAAAACAACCATAGCTGATGGATCAATTACCACTGTATCTAGCCAAGGAGACATTTATATAAATAATTTCCTCACTCTTAAAAATGTTCTCCATCTTCCAAGATTGTCTGCAAATTTAGTTTCCATCCAAAAACTTACCAAAGACTCCGATTTACGTTGTGTATTTCAGGAACAAGGCACAAAGAGGAAGATTGGATGTACTAGTGAGAAGGACGGTCTTTACTACCTGGAAGATCAAAATGGAAGATTTAAAAATTGGCACTTCTTTTTTGAGTCTATCATGTCAAACAACAATAAAAATTGGCTTTATGATTGTCGTTTAGGTCATCTTTCCTTCAGTGTTCTTAAATTAATGTTTCCATTATTGTTCAAAGGGTCCAATTTTGAGTCTTTTCATTGTAATGATTGCGAACTTGCCAAGCACAAACGTACTTCTTTTCCAATAAGTGATATAAGAAATCTCAATTCTTTTTTTTTCTTATTAATAGTGATATTTAGGGTCTCTCAACTATTCCAAACATTTTTGGTGCTAAATGATTTGTTTCACCTATTGATGACTATACTCAAGCAACCTGGATATATTTGATGAAAAATAAATCTCATGTTGGTATTGTTTTTCCCAACTTTTACTTCATAATCAAGACACAATTTGATGTGAGAATTAAATGATTTCATTCTGAAAATGCCAAAGACTATTCCAATCAAATTCTCTCTCTATTTTTTCAAAAAGAAGAAATTATACATGTGTTTTCTTTTGTAATTACTCTACAATAGAATAGAGTGGCTGAACGCAAAAATGGTTATCTTTTGGATATTACGAGAGCCTTACTGTTTCATAAACACATACCTAAACAATACTAGGGGGAAGCTATTCTAACTACTGCACATCTTATCAACAAAATTCCCATAAAGGTTCTTAGCATCAAAAGTCTCATGGAGGTTCTCACAAGATTTTTTCCTAACTCCATGCTTCCATTAATCTTACTCTTAGAATTTTTGGTAGTGTCTTCTTTATTCATATCCATTCTCAAAACAGGGGGAAACTTGATCCACGTGCTACTCGTTGTGTCTTCATTGGTTATTCCTCTACACAAAAAAGATATAAATGTTATCATCCATCCACAAGAAAATTCTTTGTATCTATCGATGTTACATTCGTCAAGAATGAGTCCTCTTTTCAACATGCCTATCTTCAAGGGAAAAATTTAGTGGAAGATAGAGTAAGGGACTTGTTTTTTCTTTACTTTCCTAATACACCAAAAGTTTCAGTCCACTTCTTTAGAGTTTGTGTCTATTCTAATCTCAACTTCTATTCTAATTGAACCTACTCCTATTATACCATTTTGTGAGTCGTCTAAGTTAAATAAAGGAATTCAAGAGAACACTCAACCATTGTAAGTCTATTCCAAAAGGAAGATTCGTGTTACTTGATCTATGCAGGTGCAATCCCTTGTTTGTGTTATTGTTTAGGTTTTCGAACCTGTTACTACAACCACAAAAGTGTTGTACACCATTAGCTGAGTCTAGCCAACCGGTAGATGAACATGAAAAACCAAGTAATGTAGACCCACCCATCTCACTTAGGAAAAACTTGCACTAAACATCCACTTTATACCTAATCTTGACCTATCAAAACCTCTCCCAAAGTTATAGAGCCTTCCTAAGCAATCTTCATATAATAACTATTCCAAGAAATTTATCTAAAGTACTAAGGACAATAAATGGAAGGATGCTATGAAATTGAAGATGGAGGCCCTGATGAAAAATAATACATGGGAGTTAGTCAAGTTGCCAAAAGGTATTAAATTTGGTTGGATATAGATGGTGTTTACCGTGAAGTACAAGTCCGATGGTTTAATTGAAAGATAAAAGGCAAGGTTGGTTACCAAGGGATACACTCAAACTATAGCATCGATTATCTTGAGAGGTTTGCACCAGTTGTAAAGATGAATATGGTGTGAGTTCTTTTGTCATTGACTGCAAATTTCTGATGGAATTTACAATAGTTTGATGCTTAAAACACATATTTGCATAATGATCTGGAAGAAGAGATATACATAGAAGTTCTTCTCAAGTTTGAATCTAAAGAAGGTATGGTATGTAATCTGAAGAAGGCACTCTAAAGGCTGAAACAATCACTAAGAGCCTGGTTCAAAAGACTTACCAAGGTGATGATTGCCTTAGGCTACAAGTAAAGTCAAGGTGATCACACCTTATTTGTAAGACACTTTAATTTAAGGGGAATGATAGCCTTATTGGTGTATGTTGACGACATGATAGCTATGGGCAATGATGCTAGAGAGATGCATAACTTAAAACAACGTCTTTTGAAAGAATTTGATAGCAAGGAGCTTGGGAGGTTGAAATACTTTCTTGATATTAAAGTAACTTACTTAAAGTAAGGAATTTTCATTTCATAGCAGAAGTACGTACTTCACTTGCTGAAAAATACCAGGAAGCTAGGATGTAAGCCCGTGGACACACCTATTGAGTTTAATCATGGACTATGTGATGTACCTGACAATCTAATAATAGATAAAAATTTCTATCAAAGACTTGTTGGAAACTAATTTATTTGATGCATACGAGACTAAATATCACGTTCGCAAGAAGTGTTGTTAGCAGATTCATGCGCAACCCTAAAGAAATGCATCTCAAAGCTATTCATAAAATTCTGTAGTACTTAAAGGGCAACCCCAAGAAATGTATTCTATTTAATAGAGGAGATTGCATGACTTTAGAAACCCATAGAAACGCGGATTATGCAGGATCATTGGACGATATAGGGTCAACCTCAAGATACTGTACTTTTGTAGATGGGAACCTTGTAATATGGAGTAAAAAAAAAAATGTCGTTGCATGATCAAGCACCAAGTCATAATTTAGATCAATGGCAATGGGAATTTGTGAGTTGCTGTGGTTGAAGATTATTTTTGATGACTTGAAGGTAAGGTGGGAAGGACCAATAAGGTTGTATTGCGACAAGACGTTTGCTATCAATATGGCTCACAATCCCAACAACACGACAGGATGAAGCATATTGAAGTTGACAGGCACTTTATCAAATAGAAACTTTAAAGCGAATTAATATGTACTCTATTTGTTTCTTCGAAGGATCAATTAGCTAATATTCTCACAAAATGTTTGTCAAGTATCGTATTTCAGGAGATTGTTAGCAAGCTTGGAATGGACAACTATTTACCAACTTGAGAGGGAGTGTCAAATTATGTAAGTTAATTTGGGAAGGTTTTATTATAGAATATTTTATTTAGTTTCCTAATTTTTTGGAGATTCAACTACCTTTATACTTGGGTAGATTATTTCCAGATTTGTAGAAAATTTTATATTAGAATTTAGGATGTCATATTTTATATATAAATTTCCTGTTATAACCTAATTCATTAGTGAATGAATACAGAAATTCTTCCATTCGTTTTTGCTCAGATATTAAGAGCCTATTTTTTTTTAATATAAAACATGAATAAATTTAAATATATAAATTTGAATAATTATCGGCAATATATTTGTTTTTTACTTATCACATATGAATATAAATATTTAAAAATTAGTAATTTTATTTACCATATTCTTAAAATTAATTAAGATAAACTTTAAAATATCAAGAAATGAATAAAGTTTATAAGAGAAATTTTATTACAACTTATTTAAATTTTAGATTTTAGTGTTAAATTAAAAATTTTAACTTATAACCACGAAGTTTTCAATGTTAAGTTAAAAAATAAATTCTTTTTAAAATATTTAAATGACTGAAATTAAATTATAACCAGACTTTAAACTAAAAAATAGGTATGCACCAAGTCAATAGTTACGTTGCCTTAATTCTCCATAATTATGTCTCTATGGTTTTGTATTCTCTCTCCAGGCATCTCTTTTTCAATAATATATTATATTTTGCCCAAAAAAGAAGTCAATAAATGCTTAAAAAAGTCAAACTTACGTGCTTTTGTAGTGAATTCACAGTACAATTGTTAGTAAACTATTTTCACCAATTCAATAAATCCTACTACTCTATGCAGAACATATTTAGGGGCCACTTATTATCATTTTCCAAGTCTAATTTTTTGAAATAGACTTTTTATAAATAAAGTAATTTTTAAAAGTAAAATTTTTAATAAAAAATTATTTATCTCAATTTTTTTTGAAAAATATTATGTAATTACTTTAAATAAATAAGTTTTAAGATTATATCATAAAAAAATAACGTAAACGAGTAAGGGTGTTTTATACATTATAATTTTTTTTAAATAATTCTACTATTAAAAGCATGAAATTTAGAATCTTTTTTTGTAGCTTTTAAATTTTCACTGCAGAGAAGAGAATTGTGAACCTTTTTGAAAAGGATTAAAAAAATACAATATTCCTTTCATTTTTCAAACTTCTTTACACAGGTGTGTCTATAGATATATATATATATATATATATGTATATGTATGTATATATATTCTAACATAAAGAGAGCCATTGGATTCAAGTGGAGGTTCTTAAATTTTTATGTTGTGTATAAAATTGTTTATTCAGCTAATATTTTAAGCTGAAAGTTGACTATGAATAATGAATCAAGCTCTCCATAAAAGGGCACATAAGTATCATCCCATATCGCTGTCTCTAGCTCTGAGGAAATAATTTCTAGAAATATTTATGATGATGTTTACGACGACGATGATACCAACTGGGTTCAGGTTCAATCCCACAGATGAAGAACTGATCGAATTGCTGCATAGAAAAGCTTCTGGGCAGAAAATGCATCTGCATGATCAATTCATTGTTGAAGAAGGCGTATATGAGCTTGATCCACAGCATCTTCAGTGTCTGTGTTAAGCTTTCTTCTTCCTTTTCATTATTAATTACTGGTTATTATTGCTGTTCCCTTCTATTTGTGAAATTCTTGTTTCTTTTCACTTAATTTAGGGTTCCTTCTTAGTGGGCAGTTAAATAAACTTTATTTAGGGTCTTGCAACAGCTTTTATTTTTAATTCGATTAAAAGAAGCTTTTAAGGTGGCCAAGAAGCACTGCCAAACAATTGTCTCATTACGCCAACATTATTTTAATATTTTTCATCAAGACAGACCCATGAAACCCAGCTCGCCCTTTCTGTCACCCTCTTCATGATCACCTTCAATTTTGGTTTTCCCTACTTCTCAAGAAAATTGCTTGCAATTGTCAAAGAAAACTTTTGTGCAATTTTTTTTCTCAAGGTTAAAAGGAAAACAAGTATTCTTGTTTTGTTTTGATTGTCAATATATATCTATGCAATCACTAAGGGTCTTGATCAAATATATAAATAAAGGAGCTCTTATATTTTTCATATATAAAATTTTTAAAAAATAAATTAATAACGTAAAAAAAAAGTATTTTACACAATTTACCTTTTAAAAATCTCTACTATTAAAATACTCTAAAATTTAGAGTTGTTGTCCTTTTTAGTTTTTAAATTTTCTCTATATTTAATAAGGGATTTGTGAATCTTTTTGAAAAAATTAACTAATAAAATACAATATCCTTTTTAACTTTCCGAACTTCTTTATGTGTGTTATATAATATATATATATATATATATATATTCTAATAAAGAAATCTTTATTTTTGTGACATAATTATATAAGGTAAGATATTATATTTTACCCCCTAAATTTTTGAAAAAAGTCAATATACCCCATTGAGTTTTAAAAAAGTTAAGATACCCTCTGACTTTTAGAAAAAATTAAGATATCCCCCTCAAATACTATTTATATTTTAATTTGATTATTTTACTCTTCCACTATTTAAAATATATAAATATTATATTGTCTATATTTTTTACTTTACAATAATTAATATAATTTATTGTAATATTTAAATTAAAAATTATAATAATATTTTACGCTTTAATTATTTCTTTCCTTCAAAATTTATTATCATTATAATATCTAATTATGTATAATTTGTAAAATATATCATATTATTAAAATAGTTTATTTAAAAAATTATTTATAATCAATTTTAGAATTTTTTATAATATAAAATTTGTTGTCACGATTTTTTAATGTTTACACAATTATAAATAATTTTGACAATATTAATTATATACAAACTTTTAAAATCAACTATTTTAATAATACAATAGATTTTAAAAAATATATGATTAAATATTATATAAATTTAATAATAAATTTAAAAGAAAATAAATAATTAAAGGTCAAAATATTATTATAATTTTTAAATTTAAATATTAGAATAAAATTATATTAGTTATTATAAAATAAAAAATAAATATAATATAATTATTTTAATATTTTTAATAGTTAAGAGATAAAATAATTAAATTAAAATATAAATAATAACTTTAGAGGTATATTGACTTTCTCAAAAATTTAAGAAGTATCTTAACTTTCATAAACATTTAGAGAATATATCAATTTTCTTAAAAAGTCAGGGAGTGAAATATAATATCCCTATTTGACGTAAAGAGATTTGGTGGTTCGCAAATTATCACGTTTTGTCTATATACCTGTTTATTCAACTAATATTTTTAGCTGAACGTTGACTATGAATAATGTATCCAGCTCTACATAAAAGGGCACATAAGTATCGTCTCATATCATTGTCTCTAGCTCTGAGGAAATAATTTCTAGAAATATTTACGACGATGATTTTTACCTCGACGACGATACCAACTGGGTTCAGGTTCAATCCCACAGATGAAGAACTCATCGAATTGCTGCAAAGAAAAGCTTCTGGGCAGGAAATGCATCTTCATGATCATTTCATTGTTGAAACAGGCTTATATAAGCTTGATCCACAGCATCTTCAATGTCTGTGTTAAGCTTTCTTCTTCCTTTTAATTATTAATTACTGTTACTATTGCTTTGCCCTTCTCTCTGTGAAATTTTCGTTTCTTTTCACTTTATTTCGGGTTTCTTCTTAGTGGGTAATTAAATAAACTTTCTTTGATACAACTTCTTGGGTCTTGCAACAGCCGTCATTTTTAATTCCATTAAAGGAAGCTTTTAAGGTGACCAGAAAGCACTTTGATCCCTTACTTCCCAGCAGAAATTATTGAGTATTCTTGAGCTGTTTTGATTGTCAATATATTTATGCACTCATTAAGGTCTTGACCAAATATATAAATAAAGCAGCTCTTAGTCTTCTACTTTGTTTTTCTTATCTTTTATATATATATATATATATATATACACAGAATATTAATTCGGATTCTGAATTGAAGGGCCCTTGATTATCTCATCTTTCATACACAATTTGGTGACATTTTTCTTTTTTATTTTGTGTTTACAATATGCTGAATTATGTATTATAGGGGATCACAATGTGGCATTATCAAACAATGAAAGATTCTACTACTGCTTGAAGAAAAGTGATTCCAGAGAAGTATTAGGTCAGGGTTGGTGGAAAGCTACTGGCCATTTGAAAAAAATTTATAAAAATTTCAATAACCAACTTCTTGTTGGTTTCAAGAGACCCCTAACGTTTCAGAGATTTAGAGATGATGGTGACATTGAAAGAAGGCGAAAGAAAGCCATCAAGACTAATTGGATTATGCATGAATATAGTCTTGAATCCTATTCAACGGTCTGTGTCTTTCATTCCATGCTTCTTTTAATATTTCCAATTCAAAAGTCACACTTACGGTTTTTTTGTTCAAAATTTTGTTTCAATATTAGTTAGATTTAGAACTTGAATTAAATCAATATTAGCACTTGCACTAGCCAAACCCTAATTTTTTATCAGCTTTGTTATTTGTTGTTTGTGATTTTGCAGGAATGGAGACTGTGTAAGATCAAATACAAGGGAAAGCCGGGTGCACAAGAAGCAAATATTAGAAATGTAAGTCTGGAGCCAGCACAAAACTTGCAGCGAATTTCCGAAGCCAACATTCCTCATTCTTTTGGTGGAGAAAACCATCAAAATGAACGATATTCCTCTCAAGTAGACAATATGTATCGAAATGAGCCTTATAATTTGGCAGAATTGGACTTGCAGATGGAAGGAATTGAGAACAAGCAACAGCAGCAGATCCCTTTGTATGACCCTTTCTATGGTCACTTTGATGATGATCAGCTCGAACATTTTGCAGATTCTTCGGAGCAACTTTTTACAAACATTTGGTCTTGGCATGCAGAACAAGATGGGATTTAACTGATCACACCCTTATTATTCTTGACATGATCTTTTCCAGAAATAGGTGCTTCCTTTTAGATTTGCAGATAATGCTCATGCAAAAATTGAGAAATTATTTTGAAGGTGCTACAGTCGTTAGAATTAATGGAGTAATTTCTTCTTCGTAAGCTTATAATGAAAGAGATGAAGACTCAGGTTCATGTTTGAAGTTGTCTAATTTCTTAATCTTAGAAAATTTTGAAAATTTTTGTACACTGTTCACGGCTGAAATTCATGTTTAAATTTCACTTCTACCTAATTTTAGGAAACTATAGAAATTTTTATAGTTTAGTAGACAAATTAAGATTTAGTTTTCATGGTTTTCTATTTTCTTCATTTTGAAGACTCTTTACCGCTTCGGATGTAAGGTTGCTGAACAACGTAAATTTTTGTGTTCATAATTATTTTCTTGTTGCATTTTATTTATTTTTGTTTTCACCTTGGTCATCAATGAAATGGTATTAGAGATTAGTTTCGTGGTAGAATATTTTGGGACGCAGCATGTGGAATCCATTCGTAATAAATTTTTGTGATATCATTCTCAATATATTCATCAATATTTTTGAACTACAAAACAATATATAAAATATAAGTTATGTTTATGAACTTATATTAAAATCTTCATTTTCTAATCATAAAAGTCATAAATAAATTATGCATTTCAAACTTACATTATTTTTTACGGTATTCACAATGTCTTGTATAAATTTATTGAAAATTTTATCAAATAAATAGCAAAAAATTAAGTCAGGAAAGTTAAAAAATTTATATGACTATACGGTTTTAATAAAAATAAAATAAAGGAATAGAAAAGATACCTCTTGATGCTTTTAAAATATTTTTCCTCTAAGTTTTGGTTTTCAAATCAATCCTCCAATAGTTGTCGTACCAATCCTCTATTAGTTGCCGTAAAGAGAAGAGTGGACTTCTGTTTTAATAGAATGGTGATCTTGAAGAAAACTAATTTTTCTCTGTAGTACATATTAAAAAAAAAACTTTTTTTAAATTCACTACTAGGTTTCCACCCTTTTAGTTTCTTTTATATCACTTCTGTTTTAATAACAATCCTAATAGAAGTAGTATTTTAATTAAAACAATTTCAATTAAAATCAAATTAATTAATAAATTAATAGCATTTATTAATTAATTAAATTTTGTAAAACAACTTCTACTAAAAGTGAAATTCTAATTAATTCAAAATTAATATTTAAAAGAAACGATAAAGATAAATATCTCTATGAGAATTTATCTATTTAATTTATCAAATTAAATTATTTGGATATTAATGAAAGATATTTATTTTAAAATATCTTACTAATTAATTAATTAAATCTAAATTAAAACATATATTGCAGAAAACTATTTTCTGAATATACAAAAATTTAGTGTAATAATTTTGTCCATTATATTATTTATTGCACTGATCCAAGAGGTGATATTAGGGACCTATGGACCTACAATTTCAAGCTCTAATAAATTCAGATAATTAATTAATTTAATTTATTAATTCCAGTATTATTCCACTAAAAATTTGAAATTGAACTCTTAAAATTATAGATATAATTTACTCAAAAAACTTTGAACAGTTCATTGATATAATCATTACATGTAGTTCAACCCTCCATAAACAGTCCATAATTAGAGTTAGGTCAATTTTCCATTTTATAAACTAATTATAAAACGGACTCCATTAATTCTCCATCTTTATCCTTAAGTTCTATTAATTCTCCATTGAACAATTAATTTATAAACTAATTATAAATTGAGTGTTCAACTATTCAATTTTAAGATTAACACTTAAGAGAATCATCTTTCCTTTCAATAGGAAGAAATGGATTTCATATCTCTATGTTACATTCTCAGGTATTTATTTTATTAAATCTCTAAGATATAAGTGTTGAACTTGTATTAGAACAAACCTTAATAAGTAACTCAAAAGATTCAATAACATAAACATGAGTTCATGACTGCTCAGGATTAAGATTGATCTACATATAATCATCTATTGACATTATTTCAATTCTCAGTTAGTAACGAAATTATATGAAAATTCAAACTATGTCTGGTCCAGTACTATATAATCATATTATATAAAGTGTCTCCACCATAATGTCACTATATTGACAGTTTGAATAAAACTATCACATTCTTAATATTAGTGGACCGCAGTAGTAATATTTAATTAAAAAACCCAACTTTAATTAATTTAATACAAACTATTTTAGTTTATTATCCATTATCTTAATCCTCTTGTATATATAGCATTTATAGATACTAAGATTGTTTTGATATTAAATATAAATATAATTAACTATAGAGAAATGTTAATTTTATTTATTCCAATAATGTACAAGTTACATGCTTTTAGGGCACTATCCCTAACAAAATTCTAGGTTGTAAGGAACACTAGAAATATGTTCATAGTAAGTGTACTGACTATAATACAAACTATAAGTTTTTCATATAGTTTTGAGTTATTTATCTTTGCTGAAATCCATTATACATTGGCCTTCTTATTAGAAGTCCTTTTGTCAGAAAAAAATTTTAAACCCCTAAAAGGCAATAAAGCCTTAGTCAAAAATTATAGTTCTTAATTATACAATACAATCAAACAATTTAAGTGAAGGCAATGTATAGAAATTATATCACTCAACAATGTCCTCTAAGTCCTTGCACGATTTACAAGCCAGTGGATCAAGAAAATACACAACTGAGGTTATCAAATCAATTGCCACTAGTAAACAATGGATACTAAAAATAAAAAACACAATATACTGTTAAAAATTTTAAAATAATACGGGCAATGTGTCTAGACTACAGATGAATCATTAGGTTTTAAGGCATGAAAATAATTTGACTCAATTGTTGATTAGTTAGACTTTCGTAAAGGTAACAAGATCGTTCGATGTGGTTCTAGCACTGTCTTAATACTATATGCAGAAACTTTTGTGGGAGTGACAAATCGAACTGGAAAACTATTTCCATCAACCAACATCTCAGCTTGTAATTGCCTATACGAAGAAATCAACAAGATATAACTAATTAAAATTACAATTATTCTACATTATAATATAAAAATTTAAATATCCTACCCAATCTAAATCTCTATGCAGCAGTTAGACGACTTGTCATATTAATAATTAGTTCACAATCCCTATGTATCAAATAAGTGTACCATGAGTGACCAAATGAGTCTTAATCATCATCTCAAACATAACTAAGTTCATAACTAAGTTAGAGGGATTTTTTTTCTCGGCTTGTGCATTATTCTACCATTCTTTCTAGGCACAAGCGAATTGGCAATAGGTTTGATCATTTTTTGTTGCGTTTATTTGTTTTCTCTCCACCAACAAACTTCAATTGTTAATCAGAAGTTTCTCTTCTCAAAAAATTTATGTATCTTCAACCACTATAGGAACTAGTTTCTAGTCTCTTTAATAATTAGACTAATGGAGAAAACCTTCAAGGGGTGCTAATGAGTTTTTGCTTGAGTCATTTTTTTTCCATAATCTTCACTAGAGTTCTGTCTGCTGAAGATTCTTCCCTTGGAGATTTTTTTCTAGATTTTTTGGTTGTGGTTGCTCCTCAATCTCAATAGCCTAAACCAAATAAAAAGATATGTTCAATACATTAAACCATAAATTTGTACCTAATTACATAATTGATAAAGTTGTCAATTTGGAGAAAGGATGAATAACCAAAACAAGCACAAGAAAAGTAATGAGAAATCATTCTTAACTAAGAAGAATAAACAAATCAAACCTTTTTCGACTAACCTTTCTTTTCTAAAATTGTCATTTGTTTACTGGTTAATCTCTACATATGTGGGTTGGACATTAGAGTTGTCACTTTAGTATTGTTCAAGATTTAATCTTGTTGTTAGTAATTTTGCTAAGGGTGGGGAAAGTTGGAACCAAATATTTCACAAATAAATGATATCATTTCACTCTTTTTCTTTTTCATTTTAATTTAACAAAAAAGAAAAATTAATTACTATAGCTTTAAAATATTGTCGTTTCACTGTTTAATCAGGAAAAAAAACAACACCCATATTTTTTTGTGATATTTAAGTATCATCAAATACTAATACTTATGTCATCATTAACAAATATTAATAAAATTTTTTCGTTCAGAAAAAATTATTTTCTATTTATTTGGCTTGATAACTTTTCTAAAATATGAGGACCCTACTATTAGTGATACTCATATTTCTAGGAGTGGAGTAAACTAACCATAGAAAGAATTTTGATTTTGTACTATATTAAATCTATGTTACCTTTAGGGTTTTGCTACTATTTTAATGTTACTATGAAGACATATATTTGATTATGTATGCTCTAAATAACAATTTTTTAGATTCTAAACCACTTCCTTTTAGTTGTTAGAAAAGTAATTCTTTTTAGAATGTGGGGCATATGGAATAAGTTTTTCTTTACTTCCTTTTAGTAGTTAGAAAATACCTTTTTTCAACAATGTCCCTAAGTGAAATAACCTTTTCTTTTACATGAATAGGATAGACATCAACTTCGTTATGTCTATTAATGTTTAGAATATTCGTTGGACTGTCATGATCTTTCTATTAAATAAATTAATGAAAGTATCATAACTTTTAATTTATTAAATTACAAAAAAGTAAGTGATCATGTTTTCAATTATATATTTTATTTTATTATACAATTAAGTATTTATTTATTGATTTTGCGCTAACTGCGTTAAGTAATTAAAGTGTTACATGAGTGTTGTCGATCTGACACAACTAACGAAAGAGAACCTCGTACATTTTCTTATGCAAAATTGCCATGAAAGCACAACTAATGAAAGAGAGCCTCGCATAATTGCGAGATGACTTGGTGATATAATAGTATTTGTTGTGATAAACCTGAATCACGGTTGCGGTGGGCCTAACCCACTAGCTACAGGTAGATAACGTAGAACTAAAGTTATATATGGCCAATCCAATTGTAATACGCAATTAAGTCATCCAGGCTGTGAAGATATTTAAGTTGAGAATGCCTTCATGTCCTGCCAAATGAGGCAAGACTATCCCCAGAACTTGTGGGGTTTCTCACCATGAATATGAGCAGTACTCCTTATTTAAAAGGTAGACATCGCACAACATGTGCAAAGATATTTAAGTTGAGATATAATTGTCAGAATTTTAAGTTTTAGTGGAAACTTAATCTACAATATATCAGTAAAAATGATACTTTAATATTAAAAAAAATTATAATACCCAATTTAACATATGTTGATTGTGTCAAAGTAGAATAATATGTACTTTAATGCTAATCTTCCTATAATTTTTCTTGAATGTACTTAATCATCCTCAAATAATTTATTAAAAATATTCAATTCCCATTATTACTACTAATAACCAACATATTAAGAGTTTAACTCTAGCCCAGATCTCAAAATAGTTATTAAATATATAACATATTTTTTCTTTAATCTAAGTTTGTTAGGAGTCGAGAGTTGAGATAATTAGAAATTTGGCACCAGCTACAGAATCTGATGAGAAATTTGCGAAGAGTCCGAAGCTGAAATAGGTACAAGTTTGGTACACTTGAGAAATAAATAGAAGTCTGTATCTAATCTAGGCAAAAATTGTCCTTATTTAGACAAATCTACTCCAATGTAGCTATGGAAACTCAAACTCCTTCCATAATCAAAGAGAGAAGGGAAACAATTAAACATTTAACATTAAACTACTAGTGGGTAATTTATTTTAACTTCGAGTAGTGGTGATATTACATTACTTGGGGTGATGACATCCGCAGTTCTTTCTTTTTTGTAAAAAAGTAATTAAAGTGTTAAATGGGCCTTGTCGATCTGATACAACTAATGAAATAATACAGTGCCTTCTTTGGAAGCTTGCAACGAATGGAATCCCAGTACGAGACGTGTCCTGCCCTCCCTATTTTTCACGTTGAAAACACCAAATATGCAGTTCCAAAATTGAATTCACCTTTCAACATTTCACGAGATGCTACCAAAAGAAAGGAATTTCAGAGTTAATAATTGCAAAATTCATGATCAAGCAAACGTGTGATCAACGAAAACTGTTCTTTTGCCTTAAACCATTTTATCTTTTACTAAATGCCGTCTCATTTCTTTTCTACTTAAAAATACTTTTATGTTTCCTTTTTCTGTTGAATCAATTATTGTTATATGCTTGCCCTTATGAAAAATCAGGGAGAATTTCTTTTTGTTTTTGGTTCTTTTATTTTTGGTAATTTTCATTAAAAAGAGACGTGGGAACGGTGAATAAAAGAGAGCGTGAGAACAGTGAATAAAAGAGCTCGATGTGATATTATATTTAACACTATAAAGAGATAAAAATTGGAGAAAGAAATATCATAAAAGCTTATGATACCCTTTAAGGGCTCTTATCATTTTCAATGTATATGCTCCTTAACAATTCGTGCAAAATTGTGGGTATTATTTTTTTCTAATTCTGAACTTAGTAGTTTTTAAAATGTGAGCTTGAACTTCGAACTTAATTAGCATTTCATCCTAAATTGTATATAGGTAGAGACTAAAAATGATAGGCAGTAGAGGTCATTTGCTTTATAGAACACAGTTGTAATGCCTCACAAATGATTTGGCAGAATAGATATGATTCTGTTAACATTATATAATCATCACTTTATTGATTTTGATCAAGTTAATAACTATATTCTAGGTATATACATTAATGTAAAATATTGTAATATATTAATATAAAGAGTTACAAATTGAAAATGTTAACAAACGATGAAAAAGATAAGTTAATAATTAATAATTACTATTTTAACAGCTAACCTTTTAGAATATGTAAAGTAAACTTTTAAAGTAAATACATGTAAAATTATCAAGTAAATTGATTAAGAGTCATGCTACCATAAAACAGTTATACGATACATCAACAGAGAGTGAGACTCCCAAACAAAATTCGTGAATTATCTCACTAGAAGTTGACAGGTATATTAGACTTCGAGTAATTTGACAGTTTTAGACACAATGACTATATACAATAGTTAAGTTATAGTCCTATCCGTTTATTGATAAATAATTTAAATTTTTTTTCAAATTATGCATATGATTATAAATAATTTACGTGCCTAATTCTTTATTCCAACAGGACATGAAACATAGATTATGCTCGTGCTGTGTTCTTACAGTCTTTAGATTAGAATGTATGAACATGAGCTAGTGCTTGGACCTTCTGCTACACTGGAGTTAGGATTGAGTAAAATAACCTTTATTTTTAACACTTTTAACGTTTTGTTTTGTTTTTATTATAGGAGGATTATTTTATGTAATATATTTTTTGATAGGAAATATTTATTATTATTTTAATCTACCTGTGGAAAGAACATGCACATCTTCCTAGGATTCTTAGTTTCTTACTAGCTATTTCTTTTTATAGGAAAAGTTACTGTTTTATTATTTCACATAAACATACTTTAATACAATAAGTACGAAGTAAGATGGCAAAAGCTAAAACATTGAATTCAAATTCACAAGAGATGATGTGTCTATTGCATTGTTATAAAAGTTTAGAGAAAAAAGAGCTACAACTCTTCTAGGAAATAAAAAATAAGATAGCTTTTTCAGCAAAATTGAGATAAATTTTTTATTCAAGATACATTAATTTTTAAAGCGTTACAACAAATGATGAATCATTAGTACAAGACTTGTTTAAGCAATATTGTACTAATAATGTGATGTAATATTATTACAGATTAAAGAAGTCAATATAAAAGATAAAAAAATATGACATTTTACTTAAATGCATTGGAAGAGTCAGCATATATAGACTAATGGCGAATTCCCATCAAAACAAAATTTTTCCCTTGTGTAGTTGAAAATTTCGCTAAAATTTCAATCAAATTTATTGATAATACATTGTTTTTTTAATATAGGTTAACTAGTTAATAATATGAATAAGAGATTTGATCGTAGTAACTATCTTATCCAAATAAAAAAATTAGATAAAACTAAACAAGAGTTTCATAATAACTATAAGATTATATAAAGGATTGTATTTGTTACATTGTTTTCTATCAATTTTACCTATCTTTTATTTTGTATACTATTTTTTATCATTTTTTTTTCAGTAAACTCATAAATCATTGATGCTAATTCTCTTTAAAATTTTATTAGCTGAACAAATTCAGTCCATAATCTCAAGCTTCTAACATCTATATTTATATGTGGCTCTAGGCGATTATTTTGGGCTTTTTGTTCACGGTCTATATATTAAAAATGATTTTGTGCATTTATATAAAAATTTCAATTGGTCTAATTTCCTTTCAAGGATAAAAAATATTTTGTCAAAAATGAGCCCACTTTTTAAAATAACCCACAAAAAAATTGGACAAAAATGAAAAGTTAATGGCCAATCTCAATTATAATGCATTAAACCCAATAACGAGTTTGGGCCTAACGTAAATAAAGCAAAAGTTTAATTCAATATTAAGAAACCATAAGTATCATGGGAACCCCAGTTTGAAGGGTTTTCATTAAATTTCAGCTCCACGACCCTAAATAGAAAATAAAGAGGTCATTGACAATTCAACTTCTCAAAATATAGTTAACAAAATTGGAAAACCTCTAAGTTAAAACTAATTATTGAGTATACCCTTTTTAAAGAATAGTAACCATTACAATGATATAAATTTTCTCTTATTAAGATTGAATAATGCATGACACAGGTGCCAAATCAATCTCAATCGAAGAGAATAAAAATGGAAGAACCCAATGATCAAATAAGTCCAATTAATATAAAAAAAATAAAAGCCCATTATCTTTATAAGGTAGAAGTAGTTGTAAAGTTTTATAATTCAGTTTAATCTCACTCTAAATAACGGTATAAAATGTGGCAATCTCATTCCCCTTAGAGGCTTGTGTCCTCATAAAAGGGGCATAATATAATAAAATTGTCATTTATCATAAAATATCATCCCAACCTTGTGAGTGGGCTAATATAGTAGAACTACCAGTTATGGAATGTGACAACCTCCTCGCCTTTTATGAACTCACATTCTCATGAGAGGGTCAATATCACTTATACAAAAGATTTACAACCCTAAATTTGATGTCAAATATAACAGCCCTGAAGCCCCCACCTTCCTCCTCTTTCATTTTAAGACTTTGCACTCTTATGAATGGGTTATTGTTATAGTATAACTGTCACATTCACATCAGATCTTGATTATGGCTCTTATACTAAATGTAATAACCCAAGATCAAAATTAAATACCTATTATTTACTTCGGGCACATAACCTGCCACGAGTTTGTTTGAATTTTGCAATATAAAAACATGTATGCTTAGTTAAGGGTACCCAGAGCTTAATGAGAGGAAATGATCGTATGGTAATCTTTGGCTTAGTTTCTGTTTTTACAATTGTCGCTCTAAAACCATGAAGATTATAGAAAAACTTATAGGAAAACAATGTTTTATTTGGTTTATGGAAGCATTTGCTCTATAAGTTGAGAGGCAAATCTCAAGGGCAATTTGCCCCTCAATGATAACATCATTATGCCGCGAAGCCGTGCCATTAGCAGAATGCTTGCATATCCGTTAACATCAAACTATATATCTTGATTATCACATTTCTTTCGCATCTACTAATTTAATATTATCATAATGCCACCTTCATAAAAGATTCAGCTCATCCAATTTTTTCATGAATATTATCGTAAATTGACTATTAAACTATAATTTATAAGCCGCAAATATAAAATGACGTTGGTTATAATATATACATAATGATTAACATTAAACCATATTTTATAATCAAAAGCATAAATAAATAAATAAATGAATATTTGAATATTTATTATGGGTGCTCAAGGATACAGTGTATTTTGAAATATCCAACACCGTCTAACTTATTACTTCAGCCACTTATTTCTCACAAATTTCTGACAGTTTTTGGAAAATATTGAAACAGATTTGAAAAATCGTCGGAAAACAAATGCATGATATTTGCACTTCAAACTTAAAGAAGTTATAATTGCATGTAATACCTTCATCTCATGCATGATATATATTCTTTTTAATTTATGTGTATAGGTGGAGTGGGATTTCTGCGTGTGAAAAAATTAAAATTAAATAAAAAATATAATTAGCGAAACATTTTATGGAATGTTAATTTACTCAAAAATATTAATTTATGACGTTTTTCCTATTGCTTTCTTTTTACATTTTTATTTTTTGCTTCGAATATTATTATACGTCCTTTTTCTATGTCTCTTATGAACTCAAATCAAACCCTATGCGTGCACATAAAAATATGATTATACGTACCTGATTAGATGAGACAAAAGAGAGAGGAAATAATATGTTAGCAAACCTTAGAGGGCCATCTCATTTACAAAAGAAAAGGCCACATCAGCATTTAGACAAGGTTATACATGTACATCAGTTTCGTTGCAATTTTTCTTGTCCAAGAAAAGCAGATTCGATCTTATTCAATTTGGAATAACATGGACTTAGGATGATATTTGAAAATAATGAATACTTTCTTTTTTAACATTTGAACATGAATAATTAATTATTGTACTTTGCTAACTAGATTTTGATGAAGAAAAGCAATATATCCCTTAAATTTTATATCCCTTAAACTTTTAAAAAGTCAAGATATCTATTAACTTTTAAAAAAATGTTGAGATATCCTTGATGCTAGTATTCTTATTTTAAATTAACTATTTTACTCTCAATTATTAAAAAGCATATAAAATAACCACATTATTTTTATTTTTATTTTTGTAATAATTAATATAATCTTACTTTAATTTTTAATTTTAAAAGTAATAGTAATATTTTTACCTCTAATTATTTTTCCTTCTAAATTTGCTATTAAAGTTTTTTAAAAATATTAATTATATATATTTTTAAAATATATCATTTATTAAAATAATCTGATTCTAAAAATTATGTATAATTAACATTATCAAAATTATTTATAATTACGTGAAAGTTTAGCATATTTTTAATAGCAAATTTATACTGTAAAAAATTTTACAACTAATATTTCATAATTTTTAAAATAAACCATTTTACAATATTAAAATAAGAATATTTAATATTGTTAAAATAAGATAAGAATATTATTATCATAATTTTTAGTATTATTTGAATAATTATGAAAATGATTAATTATACATAATTTCAAAAATAAAATTATTTTAAATTTCAAAAATTATATAAATTATATGTTGTAAAATAATTTGATAGCAAATTTGAAAGAAGAAAAATAATTAAGAATCAAAATATTATTATTATTTTTTAATTTAAATATTAAGATAAGATAATATTATTTTATTACAAAATATAAATATAAATAATATGTTATTAGGATAAACTAATAATAATTTCCTTGTCTCCAATTTATTTATTTGTTTAGTTGAGCACGGATTTATAATTAAGCACAACATTAATCAAAGCGATCTAATTGCCAAAAGCGTTTTGATCATTTACAATATTAAATCCATGCAAGTTTTAGGGTTTCCTGTTTTTCTAATTAATGTTACTACGGATGAAGTATTTATAATTTGTACTTATCAAAGATGGTTTTATAATTTAAAATGCAAAATTTATAATATAGAAAATTTATAAAATAAAATATTGAAAATTATAAAAATTATATGTATGTACGTTTTAAGGAACAATTCTTTTGGTTATAAACAAGTTCCTTTTAATGGCTAGAAAAGACTTATCTTTTGCAAGTAGGAATAACTTGTTCTTTTAAACTTGAATAGGATGGGCATCAACTTAGTATGCCCACAGTGTTTAGAATATTAATTCATTGCATTACCACTATCATTTTATTAAATAAATTAATAAATGTATTAACTTAATAAATTATGAGAAAGATTAGTAATTATTTTTTCAAATATATATTTTATTTCATTTTAGTACTCAATCAAGTATCACTCTATTAATTTTGCATTAATTGCGATAGGTGAGTCTTGTCAAGCTTACGAAGGAAAGTTTAGAACAGATTGTCTAAACGCAATTGGCAAGAAGATACCACGATATAACTTTAAATTATATGATCTATATTGATCGTGCTAATCTCAAATCATGGGCCGTGGTGACTTTATCCAAACACACATAATGTCAACATTATAAGATTAAAATTATGAGTCATTCTAGTAAACAGTACTCATATATAAGAATTAAGAAGAAAAGACAATTAAATATAAAAGTAATTATTTTCTATATCATTGAATTGAAATGTTAAAATATACTAAAAAAATATTTATTCTCGATAATTAATTGCTTTATTAGAATAGAATTAATAAAATAATAGATTAAATAAATTACAATATTCACCATTTATTCAATAAATTAAATCATGAAATAGAACATTATTACTTATGAGTTTTGAAATAAAATTATAGTTGAAATGAAAATTAAAATTTCTATCCTAATAATAGCAAGATCATATAGTAACATGATCATTCCCAATTGTCTTGTTGCATAATCTGAATACACGCATCCAAAACAAAGAAATCATATGATTATCTTAAGGTGTAAATTTCAATAATTAATTACCTTATGATGTAAATTTCACCTTTAGTTTCCTTAAATCTTATGTTGACCAATCTATCACAAATATTCCTCAAATCAAGGGGTTTAAGGAATATCCAAAGCAATTAGTGCAAGTGATACAAAAGCTGTCTCTATTATTTTATCACACAATTTTTATTTATACCAAATTTTAGTCCCTAAACTTTGGCCCATATTCTCAATTAAAAGGTAAAGGACCACAGCTTTGGACCCAAAATAGTGATTTTTATTAGTTTTCAACAACTGCTTCCAATGTGTTCTTGTGTTGCCTATTGCTTAATTTCTTTTTATTGATTTTGATAATCCTAAATTGTTCAGATATGGTGATTTTTTTTTTTTTGCCTTTTTTTTTTAGGGAAAAGGATATGCAATGATCTAATATTTGGCTTAATAAACAAATTAATCCTACTAATTTTAAAATACTCATAAAAATCTCAAAATAATGATTATACTCTGATAAATAATAGTTATTGAAAAAATAATTATTAAATCACCAAAATATGACAAAATATATTATACTAATAAAAATATATATAATAAATAGTATATTAATAATATAATATTTATTTAATATATTATATATATATTTTTCATTTTTTATATATATTTTACCTACATAATATAAATTATAATATAATCATAAGTATTGTATTATAATATATTTTATTTTCATAGATAAATATTTATTTATGATTTATTTCATTTATTTTTTAATACTTAATTAATATTAAATTGTTAAAATATTGTAAACTAAATAAATTTATATTTTAGTTATAGTACATTAATAAATGTTATTATTTATACTTTTACAAAAATATTTAATTATATAATATATTAATAAATATTGTTTTAATGTACTAGAAAATAATATTATGATTTATTTTATTAATGTATTTTGATAAATTTATAATATCTTATTAAATTTTAGATATCAAGTAATTAGTTTTATTAAATAACTATTATTGATAGGGATATAATTATTAATTTAAATAAATTAGATATTTTTAAAACTATTAGAAATACTTTGTTCATTAAATAAAAAATCAAGGGATTTGGTCTTCAAAAGTATGAAAGAGGTTTCTTATATTTTTAGGTTACTTGAGGGGACCATCTGACGTTGCTTCAAACAGCCATATAACTAAGGAGACAATTCAGCTTTCAGGAAACTAACAATGGATCCCACCTAACGTTGTCAGTATTTGAAGGATCACAGATAAAAGCAAATGAGTTTCCGCCATGTATATTTAAAAGATAAGATAATCTCCTTTTTGAATTAAATTGTGCCACGTGGTATGTAATATTGGATAAGGTCATGAAGACTAATCCTATCTCACCATGTGTTCATAATTTTGGCTTCAAGATAAGGTTTTAAATAGTAAAAATGTGGGAAGGCAAAAACATGGGAGGTTAGGGCAACACTTTCTAACCAATCACAAGTCAAAAAAGGTGAGATGTATAAAGAAACTTATCTCAAGATAAAAAGGGGGCCTTCTTTTAGTTTTTGACTTATTTTTTTTTACCCTTTCTCACTAGAAACACAAGTTACTTCACATTTTCTCACTCTAAAAAACAAGAATAAAACTTTGTTTGTTCATAGGTTTCTATCAAGACAACCTTAAAACACTCATTGTACATACTCTTTTGAAGTTTATTCATTATCCTTGTCTTATAAAAGGGCTATTCCTTATAAAAGGGTCACATTTACCCTAAATTAGTGTCTTTTGTGTGCATTTTGGTTGATTATACTTTTTTCTACATGAACTTGATTTGTGTATGCCATTTTGAATTATTTAAGTCGAGTCTTAAATTCACTCTCTTAAGGCATTGATTTGAGCGTTGGAGTGGACTCATCGAAAAACTGCTGGCATCCCCCTTTTGACCATGCTCTCTGTTGTAGAAAGATTTGTTCGATTTGGGATTAAGATCAGCTCGAATATAAGATGAGAACAACTCGTGACAGCTTGACTTGCAGCTCAAAAACGCGTGGAAAACCATCTCAGAAGGACTCCTTAGGACTCAAATGAAGTCAAAACGCGTGCGAAAAGCTGAGCTCAGACTATTGACTGGGCATCCTTATCTAGTTCGCATATTAGCTCACATAGTATCCCACCTCATTAGAGTTGATATTTTTCCGCATCAACAATAACCTTTAAGGGCTCATATCTTTTTCAATGTACATAGTTATCCTTCAACAAGAACTTGTATATGCTCCTTACCAATTCAGTTTCTATGTTGTATATGTGGCATTTTGTTTGTAATGTTTCGTGAATGTTTCACCCATTGAAATACAAAATTTTTACCCACTTCACCATAAATTCTTTGTTTGCTGGCTTCTCATTTTCTTCATACAAAGGATATTTGTAAAGCTATAGAGGATTTAACCATGATATTTAATAGTTGAAAGTATATGATTATGTTCACATTATTAATCATCGCCTTTTAGGGTTTGCTCCAGTAAACAATAATATTCCATATATTGTTATTTTAGGGTTTTCCTACCATGTTAAAATAACTATATTTATCTAAATTTTTATAAAAGTTTTTATTATTTTTTATAATGAAAAACAATAGATTAAAATATTGTTTAATAAAATTAAAGTTGGTATATAAACATTTAAAACGCAAGTCTATTTGTCTTTCACACTATTTCCATATTGTACCTAATTTTTGAGAGGTCAACAAAGTCCGGCCCATATAATTTGTAATGTATCATGTCATACCGAACTCTTAAGTTTTTTCTATTTTAAGTTTTAAAATATTTTAAAAAATTTTAATTGATTAAAAATAATTCAAATATCACTAAATTTAATTTTATATTAATATAATTATATATTGTTAATTTTTTAATTTTTAAAATATTTTAAGTAATTATTGGTCTTTTTAGGCTGGCCACCCATGTACATATTGTTTCATTAGATTTTGGGTCATAAGGTTAGGCTTGAGAAAATGTAAAATTACACAGGTTATATCAACCTATTATTTTTTTTTTTTTTTATTGAATTATAACATAATTGTATTGTGCGGCCCTGACCACCTCAAAATATACCGATTAAAGTCCACAAAAGCTAAAGCAAGCTTTATACTGTTTTTTTTCAAAAACAACTATTTTTTTTTTAATTATTTTTCATCCAAACGTCCTTTATCACAATGATCACGAAGTAAGCTGGCCAAAGCTAAACCAGAATCAATGTCAACTTAGTCTTTCTTTTTTGCACGAAATTTCCACATCATATTCTTTCACGTGCGTGTGTGTGTATATATATTTATATATATAAACTAAAAATTCACAAAAGATTATGTGTACATTGAATTGTTGCAATAATTCAGAACAGAGCTTCAAGTTTTCCAGGAAATCAAGTATTTAATCATGTTTCCTGCTCGTCTCTTTCTATTTGGAAACCAAATCTTTGTTCTTTCCTGTTGGATACAAAATCTTCGATTCTTATTTCTTAGAAGAAAAATTATATAGAAAACAATGAAAAATATAAAACTAGCTTTATTCAAACTGTAATTTTAGTGATTGAGATAAAATTTAGTATGTTTAATTAATGTGTAATTAAAATAATACAATTATTGTACATACCAGATTCAACCAAATGAAATAAATTTCACTGGATATTTTTATCTTATTTTGTAAACTTATGCAAGATATTATTCTAAGTAAGAATAATAATATTTTCACTTTAATTTTGATGAAATAATAAAGAAGAATATATTTTAATAATTGTAACAAATCAGTCTCTAATTTTAGTTATTTTTTAGTTTTACATAAGTCTTCTTAGAAATAAACTTATTAAAATTAAGTAAATTATATTTTAATTTATCATTTCTGAAAAATTTAGGGATAAAAATATTTTTGCTCAAATATATAACAGATAGAACAACATTTGATTCATGACTTTCTTTTCCTCACATTTTCCATGTCCAAGAACAAAAGGATCCTGCAAACTAGAAAGAAACAAAGCTATCTTATTGTGAACATGTATTTTTATAAAATGTTGATGCCGAAAATTTGTATTCTTAGTATCAAACAACGAATTGTTGAATCTTGTAGCTTAGTCCGAATTCCTTGTCTCTCTAACTTACAAAACAATCATAAATCAGAGGACAGCCGGGCTTTTCCAGTATGTGATCTCCGATGTTTAAGTTAGCGGTGGGATCTTGATTTGAGTGAAAATTTTGGCAGAGTTTTGCCTTAGTTAATTGTGCATACTTGATGCTTTCCATTTGCCGGGATTTATACTATTTGAGGCTTGATGGTTTGCCCCCATTATCTGCCATAACCACTTATGTAGGAAGGTGAGGTTATGGATAGTTTACCATGTTCGAAGATATGGTTCCAGAATCTCCGACCAGGTTTTGATAGTTTCCCATGTTTGCTCAGCAAGAGGACCGCGAGTGGTCAAAAACCTATGGTTCTTATTTGGGAAACATTGGTCTCGGGCGTGATATAACATCGAGCTTTTGGATAGTTTCCCATTCTATTGCAGTTCATTCTCAGTAGCTTTCATTCGGGTGTTGACTTACCTCAATCTCTTTCTTAAACATGAAATATTGAAAATTGTGGGAATGGGGGAAAACCTTTTTGACTTGGTAGAGGAGACATTAATTACTTGGAGTGAGAACATCTATAGCCTCCCAATGTTTTACTTTTTGTGCAAATTTATAAAAACATAGGGTATCTATTAAATAAGTCCCTGAAGTAACTCTTATTAATTATTAATTAATTATAAGACTTTACCTTTAAAATATTAAATTTTGACTGTTACAATGCAAGAAAAATTTAATATTAGTAGAACTAATGTATATTTAGTTGTATTATATCACTCTTCTATTGTAAAATTTAATTTAGTTTTTTTTTACAATTCTAATAATTAAAGTTCCAAGTTACTTTTGAAAATTTTGAACATTACAATAAAAAATTTATGAATTACAATAACATATCTGTGCTCTCTGCTTACTTAATGATTAAATGATATGATAAAAGACTTATTTAATATAAATAAGCAAACTACATATTTATCTCTAAAATTAATTAGAAAACCTTAAGGATTGTTATCCCTCTTTTCACTAAACTTTGTCCCAAGAGATACTAAAAAATAAAGTAATACTAGGTGGATTTTTATATTCGATAACCATTAGTGTTTGCCTCGTTGATTTTAACATTCATTATATTTGCAATTAAGTACTATTATATTAATTCTGTGTTGATTGTATTGAACATTACTATTACTAAAAGCAGAAATTTGACGAGTTAAATTTTTAATAATAAAGATCTAGTTTTGACTCGCTATTTCACACAACCCAGTCAAGATATGCATGCTTTCATTTTTCAAATTTTAATTTTTATATTAAATTTTTTAAATTTTTAAAATTTTAAAATAGTTTTGCGTTAGAATTTCAATATTTTGATAATATATTTCAAATTTAATTCCGAAAAGAGTGATGAATGTAACAATAAACAATCTAATAGGATAATCAATCACTTCTTAAGTAGAAAGAAAAAGCGAACACTAGTTGATCATAATTCCTGCGTACATAAGTCAATAAAGAAAATCTACCATTAAAATTCTATGTATATATATATATATACATACTTTGTTGTATATGGAAAGTGGGGCAAGTGATGGGCTTTCAAACACACGTGCCATCTTTTTTTTGTCTAGCGAATACTAGCTAGGCACCAGCCCTCAGGTTGAGTTGTACGACAAATCTGAAATTAAATGGTCAAAAATGAAGGCATCGGATAATTAAAAAAGGGCAGAAAGAGAGAGAGAGAGAGAGAGAGAAATGAATAATTCTACTAGTTGTGGAGAGGATCTGAGCAACTGCGTACTCTTCTTTTATTGTCTGCGAATCCATTATTTCCATAATTCCTGCTGAAGTTAAAAGCTCTTCCATGAAAGTGCTTTTGAACTAAGCTGCTGCTGGTTTCTTTTGCTGCTTTGTTATCAATAATATTTGTCGTAGTACTGGTGGTAGGAAATATTCGTATGGCTGCTGCCTGAACCTAAATCTATAAAAGAATCGGTAGATGAAGAAGAACAACACCATGGAAGAGTAGATAAGCTCTTGCCATCAGCATACGCTGATGAACAAAAGTAGGATACATTACATAATACATCACTATATTATTCATATATCTATCTAACTATAACGTTCTTATTTTGAAAAAACCTGGAAGATATATAGTAATATCATTCGTAGATATATATCTATCTAGCTATTACAATTTTTAGTTTGATTATCCTATTAGATTATTTATTGTACATTCATTAAAATTCGTTAAACTATGAAACAGCTGTCAATATTATGAAACCAAAACAGCAAAGATTAGAAAGATAATAATACAAAATCTGAAAAATAGAAGAAAACAAATCAGTTTACGTGGTTCGAAATTTTATGCCTACATCCACGAAGAAGAAGAATACCAGTTACGTGGGTTTTAGAAGGTTCTCAGAGCTCTCAAGAATCAACCTATTCTTCACTACCATTTCTTTTTTTCAACTTAGCCTTATTATGTGGGTTTCACCTTTTAGGGCATAAATATGATTGTTCATACAACTTCTAGGGTTTTGCGTGTGGGTATATATGTAATATTTATTCAATAGCAGTGAATGTATATCATTTTTGTTTAATATTTGCATTTTTTATGTAATTAAACCTCCAAGCCCAAATTGAAACCATTGCCCCATGCTGTAAATAAAATGTTAAATATATAATCCTTTTCTGCATTTCTAATCTTTTCTATGATTGTAAGTTAGATCTAGTTCTTTGGCTTTGTAATTTATTCTTCTTATAAGCACTGTTGTCCTTTTGAAAGAAATTTATCTTTCAAAGGTCTTGATCCAATATACAATAAAGTTCTTTTCTTTTTGATTTTTAGTTTCTTGTTTGTTGATTTGATGAAAGAGAAAAGACTCTGAAAAGAGTGAGAACCGTGAGAGGCCTTCAATTTGTTTGTTGATTCTGCCGCAAACACTTTTAATCAAATCAGCTAAGTTCATGGACAAAACACTGTTTAGACTACTTTTAGAAATATGCCATTGGACAGTCATTTAAAATTACATCAAAAAGAAAGTATGGAGACGTGTAAAATTTTTTGTCATTTTTTTAAAATTTTTTTTCTCTTCTATTTCGATGCAAAACCACGATCTATTTGTTCTCCTGTTTGCTTCTAAAATCGCCACATTTGACTTTGAGGCCACATACAGCAGTTAAGGGCGCTTTGAGAAATGCTTTCACCAGATCTTGTTCTTGCTTAGAGAGTTTGGTAGAGGAACATAGTGGCGAAGGAGAGTTTGTTTTATTTAAAGGATGAGAGTTGATTGGATATGATAACGATGGTAGTGATGGTACGTAGTGATTGACCATGGAGGAGAGTTTGTTGTGTTTATAGGATAAGATTGAATATGATGATGGTGGTGGTGATTCACAGGGAGGTGGGTGGAGGAGATGCAGCGACTTGTTGATTTAGGGGGATAGGTGTGGCAGTTGCTGTTATTTGGTTAATAGATTGCTTGTTAATAATTTAGAGTGAATGGATTGTACTTTATGATTTTTAATATTAAATTATATTTTATTATTAATAATGGACAAATAATTTGATTATTAATAAAATAATATATTTATTATTTTTAAATTTTAAAAAAATAATATTAATAAAAAATTAAATTTTAATATTTTTTAATCTTTTATTAATATAATTATATAAGTTTTATTTTTATAATATTAAAAGATAAATTTATCCATAAAAAGAGACTTTGACTGTTAGTCAAATTAACATTTGGGTGTCATAGAATATTTTTAAAACACAGAGAGGTTATTAGATAATTAGACAAAACCTGATGGGACATATCGGCTGTTTCCCCTTCTTAATAACGTTTCCAAGCTTTGACTTGACTTAATACTTACGTCTATCCAAGCTTTGACTTGACTTGGAGATCACTTATAAAAAAGATTTCTCTAATAGGGATTCCTTTTTTTTATATATATATATATATATATATATAAAATGATGTATATATTGACAAGAGTGTTGTGGAAATCATTATATTTTGAACAGACATAATCAAATTGATTTTGACGATTGAAATTGCATCTTAAAATATTTATTTCGACCGATATTTTTCTATCATCCTTCTTATTGACTTGCTCTCTACTGTGTGATGAATGTTGACCATGAATAATAATGTGATGTAGCTTTCCAAGCTCTGTCTATATAGGAGGCCAAATGACTTTCACTTGTCTGCGCAAGTGAAATGATGACGATGCCAACTGGGTTCAGGTTCAATCCCACAAATGAAGTAGTCATCGAATTGCTATACAGAAAAGTATCTGGCCAAGATATGCATTTCTATGGCCGCATCATTCTTCAAAAAGATGTATATAATTTTGATCCAGACCGTCTTCAATGTTCGTTATTCTTCTTCTTTTTTCTTCATTATTTAGTTTGCTTTGTCTTTTGCCAGTTTGGGTTCACTTCACTTAGCGAATTTTCTTATTCTTATTCTCTTTCCTCTTATATTAAACCCCATACTATAGCAACAGCAACGGTGTATTCTAGGGCATTAAATCTTAATAAATAGATTTGCTTATAAGTTCAATTTCTAGGGTTTTGAGTGCAATATACAACAGCCGTGGTGTATTATAGGGCATTTTCGTTTTATTAAAGAAGCTGTAAGCCGACCAAAAGCACTTTCATCATCTAGCTTCAGAGCTTAAATCATTGCTTTGCACAAACGAATTGCCTCATTAGTCCAACATTCTTTTTTTAAATAATCTTCAGCTTGCTTTGTCTTGAAGGCTCTTTCTAATATATTTCTCCCATATTTTCCACGAGGATAAGAAGGCGGTTGATGTCTTGGTATAAGGGAATATTACATTGGCTGCTTACGGTTTGCCCTAATTTCCACTTCTCAGTATTAATTTTTAAATTTTTTTTAAAAAAAAATTCAATTTATTTTTTGGTACTTTATCCCTCTGTCCCCTTCTCTTTCTCTCACTCTATCACGGCTGTTCTGATAATCTCCGATTTCTTCACTCTATGAATTTCGGTTTTCCGTTCTAAGAATTTAGATTTTTCCTACTTTAGGACAACCATCTAGGAAAATTTTTAGGTACTTTTGGTTTCTAGTATTTTCAGTAATTAAGACACTATAATATATAATTTCATTACTTTTTATTTCAATCATCTTACAAAGTTCTATTTAGGAATTCACCCAACTATAGATATAAAAAAATTTTCTAACATATTCGGGTAAGACTTGGATATAATTATGTTGAAAATACTTTAACAAACTTAATTTTCTATTGTTTTGAATATCCTTTGTTTTTTAGAACAGAAATTGTGTGCAAATTCTGAATCTAAGTGCCATTGATGTCTAACTCATGTATACAATAATTTGCAAATGAACTTTAATGAACTTTATAAATTTTGATATATGTATGCAGTGGTTCAGAGCATGGTATTATTCAGCAACAAAAGATTCTATTACTATTTGAGAGAAAATAATTCTAGAGAAGTTTTAGGTGAAGGATGGCGGAGAGATACAGGGCACGTTAAAAAAGTTTATACTAATTACAATAACCAACTTCTTGTTGGTTTTAAGAGATCCTTAACGTTTCACAAATTTAAGAATTATCAAGATACTAAAAGAAGGCAAAAGAACGCCATCAAGACTAATTGGATTATGCATTAATATAGTTTTAAATCCCATTCAATGGTTTGTGCCTTTAATTTTCATGTTTCTAAAATTTAATTAATTTCTTATTTAGCTACCAAAGTTTCAATGTGGTTTTTCAAAAGTTTTAATTCTTTTAATCTCTTTAAGTGTGTTAGAGTAGTGTATCCAGGTATATAACACAATGAGATCCCATATATTATTGCTATATAATATAAAAGAATAACAAGTTTGAACCTTAACATGTTAGATTTAGCAACTTGATTTTGGTTTTTCCTTTTGAAGACTATATATATATATATATATATGCACGTACATATGTATGTATCATATTAGATTAACAAAGACAAAAGTAAAACAACAAATCTATACGTATTAATTAAGAGCAATTTGTAGTTAATCCATATAATACATAATAAGGCAAGCTCTTAAAAACTCACTCAAAGCTATAAGGAGAAAAGTTGTGAACAAAAAATACTTTTACATAGAATGCATTCACTAATAGCGCACACAAATACAATCAAGTTTCACCAAGATATTCGCTTAACTCTTCATATTATCTATTATCATTAAAGTCAATTTTTTTTAATATAAAAGTGCAATGATGAATGTTCTAAAGTAAATCAATCTATAACATAAAATCATCTAAATTTAAGCTTTACAAGTCTCAAACCTAAATCATGTTACTTTAGAAAAAAAAAATTAAAAATTTCTAAAATAATCATAAATTTAGATTTGGGTGGAAAAGAACTACTGTAAATTTATATTTAGGTGAAAATATACTTTTACCACACTAGAAAGGATAGTTAAAAAAATAAAGAAAAAAGAGAAGACGAAAAGATATTTATCAAAGAAAGAGCTCCCTAGGAGCTCTCTTAGCAAAATAATAGCAAATGGAGTTTTTTTTTAATTAATTTCTATGTTATATTATCATTTATTGTATTAAAAGGGAAAAAGGTTTTCAAATAGTGGTGGAGCACGTATAGGGCCTAAGGAGGCCCTGGCCCTCCTCGGCCTCACAAATTTTTTAAAAATTTTTTATTATAAATATTTATATTTTTGATCCAATTCTTCCATATATATATATTAACTTTTATACTTTAGAACATTATCACTTTATCCCTTAGTTTAATAATTACTTTTAAAATAATAAAAAAATAACTTCATTTTTTAACGATTTTGACCCTCCACACTCTTTTGACTTCCCTAATTTTCTAGTTCTGGCTTCGCCCTCAGTTTGGGAGAGTCCTTCTTAACATATAATTGTATCAAAGTTTGCAGTATGTTGCTGCTTTGGGGTAGAAGGTATTGAATTGACTTAATATAATTATCATTTTGCAGGAATGGAGACTTTGTAGAATCAAAAACAAGGGAAAACCAAGTCTACAAGAAGAGTTAGTGGAGAATATTAGAAATGCCAGCATTCGAATAATTGCTGAACAACAACAGCAGACACCACAAACCTTGCAGCCAATTTCCGAAGCCAACATTTTCTCTTACATTTTTAGCGGAGAAAGCCAGAATAATCAACAATGTTCCCTTGAAGTGAACGAAATGTTTGCAAATGAACCTCTTACCTTTGCAGATTTAAACATGCAGATGGAAGTGATGGATGTCGAGAAGCAATAGCAGATTACTTTATATGATCCTTACTATTATTACTTTAAAGATGATCAACTCGAGCAGTTTGCCGATTCATCAAAGCAACTATCTCCAAGCGTTTGGTCTTGGCATGAAGACATACATTGGAATTATTGATCACCATTCTTGACAAGATAGATCTTGTTGAACAATAATTTTCTGTTTCAATTGGTTCACATCTTGATCTTTTTTTTTTTTTTTTTTCATTGTTGTTTTAATGACTGTTATTTTGGGTACAGCAGAATTTCTCAAGTGCAAATTGTTTAGAAGACCTCTATTTAAGAATCATATAACTGATTTTAAGAATACATTTTGGTACAAATTAACCTTTGATTGGTTCTAATAGTTTATGGTACATCTGATTGTCATTCTTATCATTTATTTTATTCACTCAACGACTAATTAATGAATCTTAATTGAGATAGCACTGATGTCGAATTTGGTAAAAGATTAGGTGAATTGTAAGATGACATTAATGCTTTTGAAAGGCTATACCAATATTTGAAGTAGGCAAGTAATACATACCTTCTTTGGAAGCTTGGAACGTATGGAATCCCACTCTTCCAACTTTTGAAATCAATCTTTCAGCAAAATTTGCCTTTTGGAAGCTCAAATAGATTTGCAAGCTAGTACTAGACTTGTCATGTCGCTCCCTCTCTATCATTATCTATCTAGTTGAAAACGCCAGCAAGGAGGAAGATGCATAATTCAACATTTCGTGAACAAGAACATGTTATCAAAAGAAAACTGTTCTTTCCCCTTAAATCTTTTCTATCTTTCACTAAATATGGTCTCTTTTTATTTTAAAAGTATTTTTTCTGTTTTCTTCTTATACGTTGAACCAATTACCGTTAGATGTTTGCCACTAGCTATGACAAATCGATGCAGTTTTTTGTTTTTTGTTTTTGTTTTAATTTTCATGAAAAGGAGAAATGGGTACAGTGACTAAAAGAGCAGGAACAGTGAATAAAAGAGGTGATATTTTATTAATGCTACAGAAGAAGAGTGAAGAAAAGGAAAATGCATTATTTACTACGAATGTTGAAAACTTATGATAATTTTAAGCGTTCTTATCTTTTTCAAGGTACATAGTTGTTCTTTAACAAGAACTTATAGAAGTTCCTTACCAATTCAGTATCTTTTACAATTTTATGTTGCCTGAATGTTTCACCCATAAAAATACAAATTTGTACCCACTTCACCATAAATTCTTTTTTTGGTGGCTTATCATTTTCTTCATATTCAAACAAAGGATATTTTGAAGCTATAGAGGATTCAACCAAGCAATCTAATAGTCGAAAGTAAAAGATTATGTTCACATTATTAATCATCACTCAATCTATTGTTATTTGAGGGTCTTCCTACCATGTTAACATGGATAAAATACGTACAAATATAATTTTTTATTGTGTATAATTTAAAATATAAAAAACTTATAATATATTAAAGTTATGAAGTTACCAATAGTTGTTCGAAATTATAAATTTTACAATTTAAATTGAAGAAATGTGGAATAAGGTAATATTCAATAGTTAATTAATTAGTTCTGTTTCTTTTTTTTTTTTTTTGTTAAAGCAAATCTTGTCTAGCGAAGCAATTTATTAAAGAAGAACAAAGAAAAGATTAGAATTAAGGGGGGGACAAAATGAGCAAATCTTGTCGAATAATTTACTAAAGTCAGTTATTAATTGTTGCATTAATTTGATAAGAATTTTTCGAATTTTTTAAAGATATTTAACATAATGTTTCCATGATTCAATGACGGCTTCACATGATAGGAAATTAAAATTATAATTTGGTATAATTGGTCAAATATTTTATAAATGAGAAAATGGTAAAGATTAATGACATTTTTTCCATGTTTATTTTGATATTGTTATAGAAAATTAGGAAGATGTGATGCATTTTCAATTCATTGAATTATTTTCATTAATCTTCCAAAATTAGTTACAAAACAAATTGAAATACAAAAGTTGTTACAAATTACAATGTACATCAATCAAGTTTATACATATGCATATATTATTTTCATTGAAATGACTAACTTTTCCGTACAATAATTTTACTATGCTCATTATCAGGGGCGACGCCATAGCTAGAAAATTAGGGGACCAAGAAGGGTTAAGGAGCTAAAATAGTTAAAAAATAAAGTTAATCGAATAATATTTTAAAAATAATTAATAAATTAAGGGGTAAAGTGATAATGTTTTAAAATATAAGGATCAAAATATGTATAAATTAAATAATTAGGTTAAAAATATAAATATTTATAATAAAAAATTAAAAAATTTTGTAGGATCTGGGAGGATCGAGGGCCCCCTCAATCGCTCCGCCACTCATAATACTCTAGATATATATAAATACAAAAATACACTTCACATAATTTTTTTTTCTTTTTTTTTGTTTACGAGATACATAAAAAACAAACATATTATTTAAAATCATTTGAATTCATATTCATATTTATTTAAATTTAAAATCCATTCATATTTTAGATATAAAAAGAAAGAAGTCATTATTCATTTTTTATATTTTATTTCAATAAAATTAAAACAATTCTTATAACACGCTGTTAACTTAAAAATAACTATAAAATAGTTATGGTTTTTAAAAATTTCAGTTTTATCAAATTTTAATTTTCTTTTTTTTTTTTGAACCTCATAGTTGTTATGCAAACTTCATGCAACAGTACTTTTTTTGTTGGAAAACTACATTAACTTTCTTTAAATTTTCTAATTTCTAATAAGTACATAATATTATTTTTTGTTATTGTGATAATAGTGATACCCTCCATTTCATTTTATTCTTGGTTTCAAATTTATCAAAAGATGACTTACAGAAGTAACATAAATATAAATTTTTTATGTGCTCTCTCAAAATCTTTTAGTTTCAGGTTGTTGAGGAAATGATAATTATCTCCTTTTAGTGTCATTTACAGGATTTGAAAGCTAAAAAGAATAACAAACAATATACGTAAAACGCGTTTTACTCTCTTTGATCTCTTAATCTTTAAATAAGTCATATATTTTTTAATTCATTTTTAGATTCACTTATTCAAAAATTATTTAAACAAAAGTCCAATAAAAATGAGTAGAGATGACAAATAAGTCCAATTGGTAAAGCACGACATGAATATGGTGCAAAATCTAATAGGCTGTCATAACATCTGAGTCCACGTGGTCTCGAACTAAACTCATTATTAGAAATTAAATTTTAATCGAATTTATTGATATTTCGATGATTTTAATTAATCAAAAATTTAAAAAATATAAATAAAAAAAAAGCTCATAGTCCAATATAACACCACTTGACAATAAAAGAGTTATAAATTAGGCTGAATTGACTTTAAAATTTGGTGTAACATGAAGTGTTAATAAATTTAAGTTTTATGAGTGGAATAAGCTCCACACGACATTATTTTTTAAATGAGTAGAAGAGAAAGTCACAAATGAAAAATTAAAAGACAGAAGAAAAAAGAATGAAAATTTGATGTTGAAAGTCACCACAAAATTAAGTAATAAAAAATGATTACTCAATTCTTTTTCATAATTTATTGAATTAAAATACTATACTTGACGCTTCCTCTATTCAAGTCAAAAGAGTCCTACCCCACGCCGACATTGTCATTGGAAAACATAATACATCATATATCCACGTTAACATATAATAGCTGGTTTTGTTGTGATAGGCAGTCCACTTTTAAACAAAAAAATCCTAACTTAATAGATCACATTCACACTTTTAAATTTTCATTAATGTTAAAAGAGATAATAGCGAATATCCCTCTACTTTAGTCTAATTATTCGATACCCCTATTATTTAAAAAAAACGTTGTTATGTAATATGATTTTTTATTAGTATGTATTCATAATATATTCTCAAATATTTTATAATTAAAATAATTTAAAATTTTAGTAAAATTTATAACCAAATATTCTCAATATTTGAATTATATGAATTGTATTATTCATAATTTTAAAAATATTTTTGAAAAATTAGTATTCAATTAATATTGAATATTTGGGATTTATATATTAAAAAATATTATAAATAATATGATTTATACAATCTAAATATTTGACAAGCATAAATGTATGTCTGATGTATAATTTTGAGAATATTTATATAATTTATATATGATTATATTAATAATTATAGTTAAAATAATTTATATAATTAATAACTAAATATTTTAAAAAAATAAATTGTAAGGATATATTGGTTATTATGTATTAGTAATAGAGTTAAAATATTCAATTTATATGCTTACTAAATATATGAGTAAGATATTTATTTTTCATGGTTATACAATAACTTAATGTAGGTATTTGTCATTTTCTTATATCTTAGGAGAATATGTACTATTTTTAAAATTTTAGGAGTATCTATTATTTTCCTATACATAAAAAATATCTGTAAATATCTTAATTATTATTAAATAAAGGTATAATCATTGTTTGTTAATAAATTGAGATTTTTATAGTTATTTTTTAAATTATTAAGACTAATCAAATTAATGGACGAAACTTTTAGGAACTGACATATCATTAATCAATTAATAATTATGATACACTGGTGCTTGATTTGTCTTTCCTATTTATTTTAGGTTAAAGACAGTTAGACCCCTTTTTAAAATAAATATTAAGTAGATCCCCCAAGTCAAAAATATTTGTTAACAAAACTCCTTCTGTTACATTTTTCCATCTCTATTATAAAGAAAAATGGTATAATAGTTATTGTAATTTAAAATTAAAATTTGAAACTAAAAAAATTATTATTTTTGTTATTTAAGGATAAAATGGTCATTGCAACTTAAATAAATATAAATATAAATTATATTTTATAAATAATAATTATATAATGAAAAATTAAAAAAACCCTAAATTTCTCCCATCTTTTTCTTCTTACCCTTCCTCTTCCTCTTTTTTTTATTTTTTCCTTTCTCTTTCCAAATCGTGTTCTTTTCCCTCTTCTTCTTTTTCCTTTCTCTTCGCAAATTCTCTTCTTCTTATTTTTTTTCTTTCTCATTCATTTTAAAATCAAACTAAGATGAAGTTATCTACTACTGGGATTGAAGCATAGATTGGGAGTTGTGGAAAGGGTGATCAATTTGGTTTTGTTCAACGACTATAAGAGAATTGAAGATTTTCTTATGCTTTCAAATTTGGCAATCTTCTTTCTTTTTTTTTTTCCTTTCGCTTTTGAATCAAACTAAAATGAAGTTAACTATGGCAATTGAAGCGTAAGATTGAAGGAGGGAATTGTGGAAAGGGGGATCAATTTGGTTCTGCTCGTCGATTGTATAAGGGAATTTTAAGATTTTCTTTAATCTCAATTTATTAGAAAATAAGGATTTTATTCTTATCATTAATAATAGTTATTTAATAAAAATAATTATTAAATCCTTAAAATTTAACAAAATATAATATATATTGATACTAAATTTTGTCATATAATATCAACTAGTAAATTTATTTATACATGGGGAAAAAACCCTTTTTATGCTTCTCTTCTTTTCTTATATACTTGTTAACTCATTGAATTTGCTATACTTGTTATCTTGGTGGAATTCTAATGATAGATAATTAAGGATTTTAAATTATCTTTAATTTAAACAAAATAACACTTTTTCACAAAAACTCTTCATGAAGTTTGGTTTAATAAAAAAATTTTGATTGGACTTTATGAATTTAGACTTTATCCCTTATCTTTTATATATTTCTTGTTTAACATTGGCGTAGGTAACCATTTCACTGGGCTGACATGCAGAAAAAAATAGACCCAATTTGGATGTTGGTGAAAAGTGGTCCAACATAAGATCTATTAATTTTAGAAGTAATATAGTTACTATTCCAAACTAATAAAAAGGCTCAAGAATCCGGTATTTTTACCTAATTTCTTAACACCCTTTACTCTCTTTTATATAAGAATCTCAAACGAAGTAACTGATGTTCATTACTCAAGAAATGACAAAAGGCACATCTTAATTAATGAGGCCCTAATTAACAAGATATGATGAGTATATTTGAATTCCTAAATAGTTTGTCTATGACTCTTGGTGTTTTTACGTTTACTATTTTCTTTGTTTTCCTTTGCTTATAGTGCAAAAGAAAAACTTTCTTGCACTAGAAAATTTTGATTTCTACTTCTTCTCTTGTCATCCGCATTGATTCAGGTATTAAACCCTTTTATCTTTCAATTTTTCATCTCTATGTCTTTTCATCCAATTGGTATTATTTGTTTTGGTGTTTGTAATAGAAGCGTTTTTGTTTGGATTAGTGAGGAAATCTAATCCTAAAGAATTGAGAAGAAGATTCGAGGTCCTGGAATCAGTTTTCGTGAGAGTAGCTAAGAGGAAAGTTAAAGCTAGCCAACCTTGGCAGAGAGATGTAGTTGTGTTGAGATTTTATTTGATTACGATTTTCCATCTAGCCATATTTTGTAAAATTGCTGCATAAAGTAAATTTGGCCCCTTGTCAATTGAGCTTAAATTTGTAAAGAACATTAGTCGGCATACATGTTTTTATGGAGGAGAATAGGTTATAAGGAACCAACTTTCTTAGAATGTCGATGTTAATATTAGTTTAAGGCGGGTTTTAAGATAAGCCTAGGTTTTCATTACCTTACTGCTAAATCTAAAGATGAAAAAAACCAATTTTGGCATTTTAGATTCCAACAAGTCGTGAAAAAATATATGGTTTTTATCAGCGAAGAATGGGATCAAACAATAAGATTAAGTTGTACTAAGTTCAAGGGTTTTGTTTCCTTTTTTTATGAAGGTTCTTTCCTATTTAATGTACATTTTTTATTTTTGCTTTTGTTTTGGAGTCTTTTTATGTTGTTGTTGTTTATTTTTATTTTTTATTAAGCATTTCTTTTGCTCAGATGCTAATGTACTTCAACATAGTTTTTTCTCTTAATTAAGATACTGATACTAGGTGAGTATATAACTTTTCTTCCTTTAGATTTTTTGAAGTTAGTATAGCGGAAGTACAAGTATTTGTTTTTCTTGACTTTATAGTTTTGGTTGCGTAAAGTATAGTATTTAACCCTTTTGAGCATAGTTTTAGCAGCATAAAGTTACAATTATTAGCCCTTCTAGGCATAGTTTTTGGTAACACGGTGCTGCATTGTTTGACCTTTTTTTGGCAAGATGTCGATATCACGAAAGTACAAGTATTTGTCTATCTAGACCTTATAGTTTTGGAAGCGTGAAGCTGTAGTGTTTGGCCCTGCTAAGCATAATTTGGCAGTATAAAGCTATAGTGTCTGGACATTTTAGGCATAGTTTCAGCAGTGCGGAATTACAATCTTTGGCCCTTTGGGACATAATTTTGACGGTGTGAAGCTGCAGTGTTTAGCCTTTTAGGCAAGAGGTTGGTACCGTAGATGTACAAGTGTTTGTACTTTCGGACTTTATGGTTTTGGCAACATAGAGCTACAGTGTTTAGCCTTTTAGACATTGTTTCGACAGCATAGAGCTATAATTTTCGGACTTTTTGTATATAATTATAATAATGTAGAGGTGTACTATTTGACCCTTCTAGATAAAATATCAGTACCACGAAGGTACAAGTATTTGTCCTTCTAGATTTTATGGTTTTGGTAGTACAGAGCTGTAGTGTTTAACCCTTTTTTACACAGTTTTGACATTGCAAAGCTACAATGTTTGGCACTTTTAACAATATGTTATTATCGCAAGGTACAAGTGTTTGTCTTTTTAGACTTTTTGGTTTTAGCAGCACGGAACTGCATTGTTTCACCCTTCTGGGCAAAATGTCAATACCGCGGAGGTACAAGTGCTTGTCATTCTGGACTTTATAGTTTTAACAATACGGAGCTGTAGTGTTTGGTTCTTCTGAACATAATTTTGACAGCATGGAGTTATAATATTTGACCTTCTAAGTATAGTTTAGGCAATGGGGAGCTATAATGTTTAGGACTTTTAGACAAGATGTCGATATCATGGAGGTACAAGAGTTTGTCCTTTTAGACTTTATTTTATCTTTTTTACAGTTTGAGGTGACTTAGTATTTTGGCACCAAGGGTGCTTTATTTGGCTTTTTTTTTTTTTCTTAGAAATGATGTACAAATGAAAGTTTATACAACAGTATCAAAAATTGGTTTAATCTAAAAAAAATGATGACATATATATTCAAAACATTTATACATAATTTAAGCATGTCAATAAGTAATGATATATGTGTGTGTGTATGTGTGTATATATATATATATATGTAAAGAGTACATATAAAAACTATAAATGAAACTAATATAGTTTTATATTTTATTAATTTATTCAAACCATATATTTCCTTTAATAAAGAAAGCCAATTTCAATTTAGTATGCACAAGTATTTTAAATAATATTTCTTTTTCTTATAATTTAACTAGAAATGATAAACCAGATCTCTCTTCTTTTTTATTCCTTTTATACTAGCAACTAATGAATTTTTTTAAATTAATGGAGAAATATAAAAAAAATTATAGAGATAATTAAATTATAGTAACATTATAAGGAATTAAAATTATAATATCTTGAATTCAATGTGTAAGTGTAGTGTGCCTAAAAAATAGTAAATTATAAATTTTTTGGGTTATATTGTAGATAGTTAAAAATTATTTTAATAAGTCATTAGGGTCAAATACTAAAGTTTCAGACAATTTTATCACAAAACATAAATATTTAAAGTCCAAAAAATAAATAATCAATAATAAAGATTTATAAAACTTAAATATTGAATTCAAATGATATTGTATGATATTGATTGTTATATTCTAAAAGGGGTATTTACACTTATCTCCCCTGAAGTTAGTGAAAATCTAAGTTTAATAGAAAGTTTCTGGAAAGGGTTAAAAAATTTCCCAATAAACAATAAACTTACCAAAATATCCTAAAATTATTTTTTATAAAAATATAAAACATAATTAATTTAGTTGGATTCAAGACCTTAGTAAAAAACAACAACACCTTAAACACCACACCAAACACATTATAATAATATTTTTTTCTAATTTTTTATAAATAACCCTTTAAAAAATACATGTATAATAATTTCTATAATAGTCAAAATTATTTTGTTATTACCAAACTCATAATTCAAAAAATTTTATGTAATAACATAAATTTAAATTTATTTTAAAATGATAATAATAAAATTATTTTTAAATAATTATTAAAGAAAATGAATTTAAATTGTTATAAAATACAATTATCTGAAATTATTATTAGCACTAGTAATTTTAAAATATTATTCTTAAATAATTTTTAAATAAAACAAATTATTTTATTTCAAAATTCTAAATAATGATCATAGTTTTAAAATTTTATAGTTTAATGGTAATAATAATAATTTTATTATATAGAATTTTAATAATTATAAGTTTTATAATAACAAAATAGTTTTAATTATTACAGAATTTATTATATATGTATTTTTAAAAGGGTTATTTATTAATGATTGAAAAATATATTATTAAAATATATTTAATGTAATGTTTAAAGTGTTGTGTTTTTTTTTTTCTAAGGTCATAGGTTCAAATCCAACCAAAGTAATTTTATTTTACAATTTTAAAAATAATGAATTTGAAGGTAGTTTGGTAAGTTTACTCTTTATAAAAAAGTTTGTATCCTTTTTTACAAATTTTCTATTAAAATACGATTTCTACCAACTTAAGAGTGATGCATTTGAAAATACTCCTATTGTAAAATAGATTCAACTGATATTTAACTTCAGATTCAGATATTTGTTATTAAACCCTAATAACATTTATAAGGGACTTAGATGATATTTTTCTTTTAAACTTAAAAATATTATTCATCTTTCTTTTTTTCTTTAAACTGTAAACAGTGCTTATTTTTTATTATTATTAAAATATTACTCTTTTTTCAATTTACACTGAAACTTCTGTTTTTACAGAAATTAAAAAGCCATTTTACGAATTTCGGCTTTAATTATATCTAAATATATTTGATTAAACCCATTACATATAATTTTATGAACAAAACCAAACTAATATACATAATCATATACCAATTGTTATTATTATATAACCATCTTCATTGTCAGAATTAGAATGATCACAAACTTATAAATTTTTTTGCCCAAATTTGACTATAAAATTTGATCCAAACCAAATTGAAATAATATATTTCTAAGGTGTTGGCTAGTCGTTTGGGGTCTTTGATGGATAGGATTATTTCGCCTCAGCAGACGGCTTTTATTCGTGGTCGTCACATCCACGATAGCATCTCTCTTGTCTCGGAGGGCATTAACATGCTGGACAGGAAGGCCTTCGGCGGTAATGTGGGTGTTAAACTTGACATTTCTAAGGCGTTTGACACGCTTAACTGGGACTTTCTTTTAATGGTTCTTCAAAAGTTTGGGTTCAATAGCAAATTTATTCTCTGGATCAAATTGATTCTTTCCTTGGCAAGGTTTTCAGTCCTTATTAATGGTACTGCTTATGGCTTTTTTAATTGTCGTCGTGGAGTTCGTCAGGCAGATCCGTTGTCCCCTTCGTTATTTTGTTTGGCTGAGGAAGTTTTCTCTAGAGGTATGCTTCATCTTTGGGAGTCGGGGAAGATTCTTTCTATTTCAGTTCCACGAGAATGCCCCCTATCTCTCATGTGCTCTATGCTGATGATGTTTTTATTTTTTTCCGGAGTGATCAAAAATCTTTGTTAGCTCTGAATGATTCTTTAATGCGTATGGTCGTATTTCGGGGCAAAAAATTAGTAAGTCGAAAAGTGCTTTTTTCCTGGAGAAGCCAGCAGTCGCGGAGGCATATTATTCATACTACGTTAGGCTTTTCGGAAGGATCTGTGCCATTTTTTTATTTGGGAGTTCCCATCTTTAAAGGCTGCCCTAGGAGGCAGCATTTACAGCCCCTAGCTGATAGCGCTCGCTCAGTTCTAACTGGTTGGCAAGAAAAATTGTTATCGATGGCTGGTAGAGTAGAGCTTATGAAGACTGTTTTTCAAAGTCTTTTTCTGCGTAGTTTGAAGGTTTACCGTTGGCCTCGTTCTTTGTTGAAAATGCATCAGTCCTGTGCGAGGAACTTTGTGATTTTAGGAAGTATCCAGCATAGGAAGGTGGCGATTATCTCTTGGGAGCAATTTTGTTTGCCGAAAGTAGAAGGGGGTTTAGGATTGCGAAAACTAGACACTTTTAATTCTTCTTGTTTGTTGAAAAGTTTGTGGGATATTCGCATTGGTCATTCCCTCAGTGGCAATTATTTGAGAGCTCGTTATTCCTTTGATGATGTTCCCCGAAATTGGCCTGTTCGTCATTGTGGAGTGGTTTGCGGTCAGTTTTGGATACTTTTACCCGCAGTGTGGCTTGGGTTATTGGTGATGGCTCTCTTATTAATTTTTGGAATGATAAGTGGCTTTCTGCTCCTATTTTACCAAAGTCCAGTCAACGTAATTTTGGCACAAAGGTTTATGATGTTGTTTTCGGTCGCGAGTGGTGCTTGCCCGATTCTTTCTTTGACATCTTCCCTCGGTTGTGGGATGCCATTTGTCAGACTGTTCTTCCATGCATGCACTGTTCTGATCGTTTGGTTTGGTCTTCTTCTAGAGATGGCTCTCTAGCTTTACGGGATAGCTATGATTTCTCGTGTAACCGGCAGGATGCTGAGCCAAGGTGTGGTTCGCTCTGGAAGAGCTTTATTCCCCCAAATTTTCGATAATGGTTTGGAGGGTCTTGCATTACAAAGTTCCTATGGATGATATTCTTCGCAAGAAGGGCGTTTGTGTGGTTCGGCCTGCTTCCTTTGTGATACTTTCGAAGCTGCAGAATCAGTTGACCATCTTTTTACTACTTGTGTGTTTGCCAGGCGTTTTATGGCAGTGGTTGGCTTCTCGCTTTCGTATCTCTTTTCCTTCTGTTTCTACCATCTCCGATCTCCGGCATTGGATCTCCTCTCCAAACCTCTTGACTTTTTCTGGTGGAGAAAGCCTGAATAATCAACAATGTTCTCTTGAAGTAAAAGAAAATATCTGAAAATGAACCTCTTGACTTTGCAGATTTTAACAAGCAGATAGAAGCGGCTGATGTCGAGAAACAACATCAGATTGCTTTTTATCGTTACTATGATTATTTTGAAGATGATCAGCTCAAGCAGTTTGCAGATTCGTCAGAGCAACTATTTCCAAGCATTTGGCCTTGGCATGAAGAAATATATAGGACTGATCGATCGCCATTCTTGACAAGATCTTTCCAGAAATAATTTTCTGTTTTAATTGGTTCAAACGCAAATTGTTTACAAGACCTCTATTTATGGAGTAAAACATTAAAAGGATGAATCCCATATCATGATTTTAAGAATACATTTTAGTACAAATTAATCTTTGATTTGTTCTGATAGATTAGGATAGATCTGATTATATTTCTTGCCATATCTTTTATTTAATAATGAACTAATTAATGAATCTTAAATTGAGATAGCAATGATGTCTAAATTAGGAAAAGATTAGGTGATATTGTAAGTTACCATTGAAAATAGTAACCTGAAAAAATTTATTTAATAGTTAGTATATTGAGAGTATATTGAGAAAAATATTAAAATAGGGACTAAATTGTTATACTTAAAAAAATGAATCTTATTTTATTATCTTACAAAAAGTTATAGACAAAAAATCATAATCTAATGGATCAACTTATGAAAATAAAAGTTAAAAGAGTTATATGTTTATTTGTCCAAATTTTAAAGGAGACATCTATTTTTTTACCAAACAAGGGTATCTATCTATTTTCTTGTACTTTATTAGGTGGGTATTTGTCAATTTTCTTCATAAATATTATATTTAATAACTAATGTCACTTATTTTTATTAATATTTAATAGTAACTTCACTTATTTCAAGAACATGTGAAGTAATTAAACTTTTAATTTTAATTTAAAATTTTTCCAAATTATCAATAAATTAATGAATAATTTAAAAGTAACTTCACTTATTTCAACAATCCTAACATGTCCTTCTGCTTCATTAGACTTTGGCCAATGAGGCAAAATATTACTATTAATACTATTTGGATAGAAATATATGTAGGATTCTATGGAAAGATAGCAAATTTCCTCGTAAGCATGGGACTGCCATAAATGATACGTGTTTGAGATTATATAATAGAGAATAGAGTAAGTGATAGAAAAAAATTAATATTAAATTATTACTGAGATGGAGAACGATTTAGCGCTCATTATTCCCTCTTCATCTCATTTCGCATAAGAAAACTGAAAAAAGTTAAGGCAAAACCAATGTAAACTAACATGCCTACTTAGCTTTTGGATTTTTCCCAAAATTTCCATGTCATGTTCTTATAAATCACACCATTAAAATTTTCAAATATAGTGCTTATAGTTTGCACGAGGTTTTGTGTACATTGAATTGTTGAATAATTCAGAAAAGCAGCTTAAAGTTTTATTTCTTTTTCTCTTTTTCTAACTGATACCAAACCTTTCCTTGAAAGAAACATTATTCCAAATTAGTGTCTGCCTACGTTTATCACAAGACTTGCGCTAATATATAAGAAAAGTTGCATCTAAATTATTGCAATAATTAACGAAAATGGGAAATTAAGAGATATTCTCGAAGTATGAGAACAACCGAAAATTTTCAATTTCTGAATAAGAGACTTGCAATTGAACCAACGATTGTGCAGTTGCCACGGGGGCTGAAGAGTATCTCTGAGGAGCGGTTGAAAGACTAAGAGCAAATCACTTTCTAGCCAAAGATGCGTCCAACTCTAGCATAAGCAAACTCCCCCGCCAAAATAACAGCCATAATCTCATAGTAATACGCCGTCTAGTGACCAAGTGCCAAGCTATAACCATCGATATAACCCCCACGATAATCTCTAAAAGCCCCACCACAAGTAGCAGGCCCAGGATTCCCCTTTGCTAACCCTTCCGTGTTAACTTTAATCCTGCCAAGAGCCAGAGGACGCCAAGTAAGGATCAGAACTTTTGGAGCCTTACAGAGGTGCAAAGGAACCTGCAAATCAGCCAAAATATCCCTCTCTACCGAAATGAACCACACATGGGCAAAACTTGGAGAAATATTGAATATGCGCAAGAATATCCGATTGAAGACAGCAGAAAGAGGGTCAAATATTGTCAAAACCTAACTTGTTTCTATTTCGCCAAATGGAATAGAGAATAAAACAAGAAGAAGCAATCCATAGGCTAAAGTATCTTAGATAACATTTATACAACCACATATATATAGAGGGTATAACTATCTTACATAGAATTTTATTATATGGTATTTACCATATAGGCATATGTGATGAATTCTTGTATTAAATTAATTATTTCACTAAATATGACAAGTCAATTAAGATTGGATAGAATCAGGTTTGGTTCAAATTTTTTGAAACCGCAGTCGGATTGAAATTTAGTTTAATCTTTGGGACTTAAACCGACCTTAATTCAATTGGGTTCGGTCCAGTTCCAGAGTTCTATAATTCCATAACTTCAGTTTCAGTCTCAAGTTTTCAATTCTAACCTAAAAAGATATTTTCATATAAATACCTGACAGTTATAGAAATTATAGTTGAGGAAAAAGTTTATAAATTTATAAGAATATCTCTTTTATTTATGTGAGATTGTGTAAGTTTTTGTAAACTTTCTATTTTTGTATAATTTTTCTAAACTTTGCGAATTTAAATAAAATTTTACATCTGATCCTATTCTGTTTATTATTTGGGTTTGATTTTTGACCGAATCGATTGGTTTTAAAAACTAAGAACTGAATGAAAGCAAAATGTTAAAATAATGGACCGAATTGAATTGAACTGCTCTGTTTGATTCGGTTCTACTTTTTTTCCTAGGCCTAAAGTCAGTTATTAATTGTTGCATTAATTTGATAAGAATTTTTCAAATTTTTTAAAGATATTTAGCATAATGTTTCCGTGATTCAATGACGGCTTCACATGATAGGAAATTAAAATTATAATTTGGTATAATTGGTCAAATATTTATAAATGAGAAAATGGTAAAGATTAATGACATTTTTTCCATGTTTATTTTGATATTGTTATAGAAAATTAGGAAGATGTGATGTATTTTCAATTCATTGAATTATTTTCATTAATCTTCCAAAATTAGTTACAAAACAAATTGAAATACAAAAGTTCTTACAAATTACAATGTACATCAACCAAGTTTATACATAGGCATATATTATTTTCATTGAAATGACTAACTTTTCTGTACAATAATTTTACTATGCTCATTATCAGGGGCGAAGCCATAGCTAGAAAATTAGAGGACCAAGAAGGGTTAAGGGGCTAAAATAGTTAAAAAATAAAGTTAATTGAATAATATTTTAAAAATAATTAATAAACTAAGGGGTAAAGTGATAATATTTTAAAATATAAGGATCAAAATATGTATAAATTAAATAATTAGGTTAAAAATATAAATATTTATAATAAAAAATTAAAAAATTTTGTAGGACCTAGGAGGACCGAGGGCCCCCTCAATCGCTCCGCCACTCATAATACTCTAGATATATATAAATACAAAAATACACTTCATGTAAGTTTTTTTTCTTTTTTTTTCTTCACCTTTGAACGAGATAAATAAAAAACAAACATATTATTTAAAATCATTTAAATTCATATTCATATTTATTTAAATTTAAAATCCATTCATATTCTAGATATAAAAAAAAGAAAGAAGTCATTATTCATTTTTTATATTTTTTATTTGAATAAAATTAAAACAATTCTTATAACACGCTATTAACTTAAAAATAACTATAAAATTGGATAATAGACAGATACTCCTTAATAGGAAATTTTTCGGTGTTTATTTTTGACACTATTATAGAAAATTAAGAAGATGTGATGTATTTTCAATTCATCGAATTATTTTCATTAATCTTCCAAATTTAGTTAAAAAAGAAATTGAAATACAAAAGCTGTTACAAATTGCAATATACATCAATCAAGTTAAATGAATCAACTATTGAATGTAACTAAAATTTTGAAATAGTTTAAATGTATGAATATGTTAAGGACATGAACATTAGGTTGGATCAAAATCATCTTGGGCCAAATGAGAAATTAGTAATTATACAAACAAGCAAAGGTAGACTAAGATGAATGAGAATAGTAAAACTGCCAAGTGGGCCCTGCTCCAAACTTTTATTTATGAGTTGAAAATTGTCCTTTTCTGGTATAACATTTGGACAAGAGATATTCAACATTAAAATCTAATACAAAGGATGAAAAATAAATGTGAGTATAATTACTAAACTAGACCATTTATTGATACAATAAAAAATATGCGATGGTTCTATTATTTTAAATGCAGGCCCAATGTCAGATGATGTGTATTATCTGTTTTGTCTTTATATATTTTATGTATTTCTCTTTATTATATGTTGAGATTTTATGTAGTTCAAGAAATAATTTAATTTATATCTTTATTACAAATAATCTCAATCCTTATCCTTTTTATTATGTTAAGAATATGTGTAAGGATATTTTGATCATTTTAATCTTAATTATCGAATCCTCTACTGTGAGATGATGAGCCATGCTTAGTTATTATTAGTTTACCACCATAATCAAGACCTACTCAACTTTGTTCATATCTTTCGAAACCCACCGAACTTAGAAACCTCCTCCAAGCAGTTCTCTGGTCAGCATTGTTGATCTATAAGAACTATATTTATCCTGTCTTCTTTAATCATATAAGTTTCACTAATTTTTGTTGTCTCAATCTATTTAAGAAAATTTGCATAATTAGTGGTCTTTTCTTGGTGATTCTAAAGCTTAGTTGGTGAAAATTAAAATTAAGTACTATCAAGCAATTATATATAAAAATATACAAAGATAAATAATATAATATCTTGTGCTAGTTACATGCATATTTTATATAGTAACACCTTATGTAATACGCGAACTAACTTATAAAATCAGGAGTAAATAGAAACGGTAATTGTAGAAGCCACTCACTTCCATGAACGAAGTTTTGTACAGTAAAATTTTGAATTTCACTAGGATTGTGTAAGATATGATAGTTAGGCCATTTGATTCTAGCCTTAATAGATGCTTCTGGTCCTTAATTTGCATATTTAGCATAGCATAAGTTGTTAACGTAAAGGTACTATCATTCCATTAAGGCCAACCATTTAGATCAATGAGATCATTTAAGTAAGATTTCATGGTAATCGTCTGAAAGTATTCCTTCCAGTGTCTTCCAAGAAAAGTTTTCACAGTTGATTTAAAAGGTATAAAATCACTCGCTGCATTTATTGTACAATTATAAATCACAATTGCAAAATTTTTTTCTTTTAATTTTCTTCCGTCTGTTGTAATCACATTTCCTTGGCTTTTATTTGGTTTTCTTACACAAACAAAATTGTTTTGAAGCACAACAGTATAATCACCACAAATAAAATCAATAATGCCGAAAATATTGCTCTCATAAAAGAATTGATGCTCAGCATGAGGTAAGAACAAAGTGTCTTGATATACTTTAACTAAACATTTATAACAAGCCATGTTATCTCCTACAATTCTAAGGACAAGAGCTTGTTCTCCTTCTGGACCCGCTAAATTCACAATGCTTTTTTTTTGTCTTAAGAACCACGAGGTGGCTACATATGAGGACAAAAATTAATATTAATAACAATTAATAATAGCATTTTGCATAAGAAAAATCATTAAATAACTGTTATTCAACTTCTTATAAGTTATGAAAGTCACCATTGTGGCAATATTATGGGTATCGAAACCTCCTTTGTGACTCTTATTATATGTTATTATTGTCTTATTAATACCATAACCAAAAATTATAATATGTGATTTTCTAACAAACATATTCTCATAATATGTACCTACCTTCACATATATAACAAATGTGGTATTAGATTTTTAAGGGCCAATTTCTAATGTGGTTGTGATTGAAGTATAATTGCCCAAGCCATCAAGAAAAATAGTAACATTTGATTGATGACAATTGGAAAAAGCAAGAAATATGAGTAATATAGAGAGACAAAAACAAGCTTAGGAAGAGAAATTGGCCATCGCAAGATCAAGAGAGGGAAATAATGCTGAAGGAATAACAGCTAGCAAATAATTAAATCACTTGAGCGGGATACGTAGAAAATTAGAGGGTATTTATAATGAAATTAATCAAATATAATTCGGTAACTTTCTGGTTAATCAATAGACATTATCATCTACATCTATAACTTAGTATTCTTAATTTAATGGACATGTTATAAGTCATTGTCATATATATGAAATTAGAAACCATAATGTTATTGACAATTTATTCACATTTAAAACATGTATGAATTAATTGCAATCTCTTTTTCCACATGCGTGCATCATTATTGGCACTTGTAACAAAAATAGGAATATTATGAACTAGAGCAATATTAGAGTTATTAGAAATTTTTCTTTTGTTATGATTTTTATTTTATTTGTTTAATTTAGGAAGAATTAAATTATTGTTTCATTGTTAAATTCTCTTATTCACAAGGAATCTTTTTTCTTTTACGCTTAAAATATATACTATAAATAAATCTAATTATTTATTAGAATCAATTCATTTAATCAATAATATTGTCTTCAGTTAATTATGTGTGGATTATTTATCTTTTTCTTCGTTGGTTATTTGCTCTCTTTGAGGGCTCTATTCTTAATTTTTCAAAACGTACGTTAGAACGACATTTAATATCGCTTTCACAAAACGTCATATTGAAATAAGATAAAATGAATTTAATGCAAACTAAATTGTATGCTTTTTAATTCTTTCATAACAATTAATTAATTTGATTTTCAAATGCACCATTATTGATTGTGACACGTTAGAAATCATTTTGAATAGATATATTTTAGTTCCCAAAACATTCATCTATGCACACACCTAATATTCCGTTTGTTTCTTTCATTAATTTACCATATTTTGTACAGCTTTCATTGACACTCAAACAAAAGAAATAAATCCTTAATCTGTTATCTTTCCAAATTTAATTATCACTAGAATATATATCAAAGTAAGATGCGAAAATTAAGAAATAAAATGAAATATGCCTTTTTCATGCTCAATTCTAGCATGTAAATACTGATTAAGATGTGAAAAATGAAGAAATAAAATTAACATCCAATTACAAGATTCTTTAATTTGCAAGTTTTGGAGCATATATAAAATATAAAGACTGAAGTGTTTTCGATTATTATGACAAAAATTTACCATATAGGCATATATATATATATGATGAATTTTTGTATTAGATATATATATATATATATTTCTGCAAATATGAAAAGTCATTTATTAATTGTTGCACTAATTTGGCAAGAATTTTATAAATATAAAAACATAATGTTCCCATGATTCACTGACAGTTTCATATGATAAAAAATTAGAATTATAAGCTTGGTAATTAGTCAAATATTTTAAGAAAACTATATCCCACAATTATATGGTTTTCAAGTTGCTATCTTTTTAGTTCTTAATTGTCCTCTATAAATAGGAGCATTGTAATATATATATTTTAATTATTAAGGAAAAAAGTTTTCTTTAATTTTATGAACTTCTTCATAATTCATGTATTAAAGAAAAAGATATGTAATTAAGGCTGAAAAGAACTTTTAACATCCAATAATCATAATTAAACATTATGATTTCTAATTATATATGAAAACGACTGACGTTGT
>CM040441.1:3541157-3623922 GCA_022749755.1 Azadirachta indica | reverse complement strand
AAATAATTATTAAAGAAAATGAATTTAAATTGTTATAAAATACAATTATCTGAAATTATTATTAGCACTAGTAATTTTAAAATATTATTCTTAAATAATTTTTAAATAAAACAAATTATTTTATTTCAAAATTCTAAATAATGATCATAGTTTTAAAATTTTATAGTTTAATGGTAATAATAATAATTTTATTATATAGAATTTTAATAATTATAAGTTTTATAATAACAAAAATAGTTTTAATTATTACAGAATTTATTATATATGTATTTTTAAAAGGGTTATTTATTAATGATTGAAAAATATATTATTAAAATATATTTAATGTAATGTTTAAAGTGTTGTGTTTTTTTTTTTCTAAGGTCATAGGTTCAAATCCAACCAAAGTAATTTTATTTTACAATTTTAAAAATAATGAATTTGAAGGTAGTTTGGTAAGTTTACTCTTTATAAAAAAGTTTGTATCCTTTTTTACAAATTTTCTATTAAAATACGATTTCTACCAACTTAAGAGTGATGCATTAGAAAATACTCCTATTGTAAAATAGATTCAACTGATATTTAACTTCAGATTCAGATATTTGTTATTAAACCCTAATAACATTTATAAGGGACTTAGATGATATTTTTCTTTTAAACTTAAAAATATTATTCATCTTTCTTTTTTTCTTTAAACTGTAAACAGTGCTTATTTTTTATTATTATTAAAATATTACTCTTTTTTCAATTTACACTGAAACTTCTGTTTTTACAGAAATTAAAAAGCCATTTTACGAATTTCGGCTTTAATTATATCTAAATATATTTGATTAAACCCATTACATATAATTTTATGAACAAAACCAAACTAATATACATAATCATATACCAATTGTTATTATTATATAACCATCTTCATTGTCAGAATTAGAATGATCACAAACTTATAATTTTTTTTGCCCAAATTTGACTATAAAATTTGATCCAAACCAAATTGAAATAATATATTTCTAAGGTGTTGGCTAGTCGTTCGGGGTCTTTGATGGATAGGATTATTTCGCCTCAGCAGACGGCTTTTATTCGTGGTCGTCACATCCACGATAGCATCTCTCTTGTCTCGGAGGGCATTAACATGCTGGACAGGAAGGCCTTCGGCGGTAATGTGGGTGTTAAACTTGACATTTCTAAGGCGTTTGACACGCTTAACTGGGACTTTCTTTTAATGGTTCTTCAAAAGTTTGGGTTCAATAGCAAATTTATTCTCTGGATCAAATTGATTCTTTCCTTGGCAAGGTTTTCAGTTCTTATTAATGGTACTGCTTATGGCTTTTTTAATTGTCGTCGTGGAGTTCGTCAGGCGGATCCGTTGTCCCCTTTGTTATTTTGTTTGGCTGAGGAAGTTTTCTCTAGAGGTATTCTTCATCTTTGGGAGTCGGGGAAGATTCTTTCTATTTCAGTTCCACGAGAATGCCCCCTATCTCTCATGTGCTCTATGCTGATGATGTTTTTATTTTTTTCCGGAGTGATCAAAAATCTTTGTTAGCTCTGAATGATTCTTTAATGCGTATGGTCGTATTTCGGGGCAAAAAATTAGTAAGTCGAAAAGTGCTTTTTTCCTGGAGAAGCCAGCAGTCGCGGAGGCATATTATTCATACTACGTTAGGCTTTTCGGAAGGATCTGTGCCATTTTTTTTTTATTTGGGAGTTCCCATCTTTAAAGGCTGCCCTAGCAGGCAGCATTTACAGCCCCTAGCTGATAGCGCTCGCTCAGTTCTAACTGGTTGGCAAGGAAAAATTGTTATCGATGGCTGGTAGAGTAGAGCTTATGAAGACTGTTTTTCAAAGTCTTTTTCTGCGTAGTTTGAAGGTTTACCGTTGGCCTCGTTCTTTGTTGAAAATGCATCAGTCCTGTGCGAGGAACTTTGTGATTTTAGGAAGTATCCAGCATAGGAAGGTGGCGATTATCTCTTGGGAGCAATTTTGTTTGCCGAAAGTAGAAGGGGGTTTAGGATTGCGAAAACTAGACACTTTTAATTCTTCTTGTTTGTTGAAAAGTTTGTGGGATATTCGCATTGGTCATTCCCTCAGTGGCAATTATTTGAGAGCTCGTCATTCCTTTGATGATGTTCCCCGAAATTGGCCTGTTCGTCATTGTGGAGTGGTTTGCGGTCAGTTTTGGATACTTTTACCCGCAGTGTGGCTTGGGTTATTGGTGATGGCTCTCTTATTAATTTTTGGAATGATAAGTGGCTTTCTGCTCCTATTTTACCAAAGTCCAGTCAACGTAATTTTGGCACAAAGGTTTATGATGTTGTTTTCGGTCGCGAGTGGTGCTTGCCCGATTCTTTCTTTGACATCTTCCCTCGGTTGTGGGATGCCATTTGTCAGACTGTTCTTCCATGCATGCACTGTTCTGATCGTTTGGTTTGGTCTTCTTCTAGAGATGGCTCTCTAGCTTTACGGGATAGCTATGATTTCTCGTGTAACCGGCAGGATGCTGAGCCAAGGTGTGGTTCGCTCTGGAAGAGCTTTATTCCCCCAAAATTTTCGATAATGGTTTGGAGGGTCTTGCATTACAAAGTTCCTATGGATGATATTCTTCGCAAGAAGGGCGTTTGTGTGGTTCGGCCTGCTTCCTTTGTGATACTTTCGAAGCTGCAGAATCAGTTGACCATCTTTTTACTACTTGTGTGTTTGCCAGGCGTTTTATGGCAGTGGTTGGCTTCTCGCTTTCGTATCTCTTTTCCTTCTGTTTCTACCATCTCCGATCTCCGGCATTGGATCTCCTCTCCAAACCTCTTGACTTTTTCTGGTGGAGAAAGCCTGAATAATCAACAATGTTCTCTTGAAGTAAAAGAAAATATCTGAAAATGAACCTCTTGACTTTGCAGATTTTAACAAGCAGATAGAAGCGGCTGATGTCGAGAAACAACATCAGATTGCTTTCTATCGTTACTATGATTATTTTGAAGATGATCAGCTCAAGCAGTTTGCAGATTCGTCAGAGCAACTATTTCCAAGCATTTGGCCTTGGCATGAAGAAATATATAGGACTGATCGATCGCCATTCTTGACAAGATCTTTCCAGAAATAATTTTCTGTTTTAATTGGTTCAAACGCAAATTGTTTACAAGACCTCTATTTATGGAGTAAAACATTAAAAGGATGAATCCATATCATGATTTTAAGAATACATTTTAGTACAAATTAATCTTTGATTTGTTCTGATAGATTAGGATAGATCTGATTATATTTCTTGCCATATCTTTTATTTAATAATGAACTAATTAATGAATCTTAAATTGAGATAGCAATGATGTCTAAATTAGGAAAAGATTAGGTGATATTGTAAGTTACCATTGAAAATAGTAACCTGAAAAAATTTATTTAATAGTTAGTATATTGAGAGTATATTGAGAAAAATATTAAAATAGGGACTAAATTGTTATACTTAAAAAAATGAATCTTATTTTATTATCTTACAAAAAGTTATAGACAAAAAATCATAATCTAATGGATCAACTTATGAAAATAAAAGTTAAAAGAGTTATATGTTATTTGTCCAAATTTTAAAGGAGACATCTATTTTTTTACCAAACAAGGGTATCTATCTATTTTCTTGTACTTTATTAGGTGGGTATTTGTCAATTTTCTTCATAAATATTATATTTAATAACTAATGTCACTTATTTTTATTAATATTTAATAGTAACTTCACTTATTTCAAGAACATGTGAAGTAATTAAACTTTTAATTTTAATTTAAAATTTTTCCAAATTATCAATAAATTAATGAATAATTTAAAAGTAACTTCACTTATTTCAACAATCCTAACATGTCCTTCTGCTTCATTAGACTTTGGCCAATGAGGCAAAATATTACTATTAATACTATTTGGATAGAAATATATGTAGGATTCTATGGAAAGATAGCAAATTTCCTCGTAAGCATGGGACTGCCATAAATGATACGTGTTTGAGATTATATAATAGAGAATAGAGTAAGTGATAGAAAAAAATTAATATTAAAATTATTACTGAGATGGAGAACGATTTAGCGCTCATTATTCCCTCTTCATCTCATTTCGCATAAGAAAACTGAAAAAAGTTAAGGCAAAACCAATGTAAACTAACATGCCTACTTAGCTTTTGGATTTTTCCCAAAATTTCCATGTCATGTTCTTATAAATCACACCATTAAAATTTTCAAATATAGTGCTTATAGTTTGCACGAGGTTTTGTGTACATTGAATTGTTGAATAATTCAGAAAAGCAGCTTAAAGTTTTATTTCTTTTTCTCTTTTTCTAACTGATACCAAACCTTTCCTTGAAAGAAACATTATTCCAAATTAGTGTCTGCCTACGTTTATCACAAGACTTGCGCTAATATATAAGAAAAGTTGCATCTAAATTATTGCAATAATTAACGAAAATGGGAAATTAAGAGATATTCTCGAAGTATGAGAACAACCGAAAATTTTCAATTTCTGAATAAGAGACTTGCAATTGAACCAACGATTGTGCAGTTGCCACGGGGGCTGAAGAGTATCTCTGAGGAGCGGTTGAAAGACTAAGAGCAAATCACTTTCTAGCCAAAGATGCGTCCAACTCTAGCATAAGCAAACTCCCCCGCCAAAATAACAGCCATAATCTCATAGTAATACGCCGTCTAGTGACCAAGTGCCAAGCTATAACCATCGATATAACCCCCACGATAATCTCTAAAAGCCCCACCACAAGTAGCAGGCCCAGGATTCCCCTTTGCTAACCCTTCCGTGTTAACTTTAATCCTGCCAAGAGCCAGAGGACGCCAAGTAAGGATCAGAACTTTTGGAGCCTTACAGAGGTGCAAAGGAACCTGCAAATCAGCCAAAATATCCCTCTCTACCGAAATGAACCACACATGGGCAAAACTTGGAGAAATATTGAATATGCGCAAGAATATCCGATTGAAGACAGCAGAAAGAGGGTCAAATATTGTCAAAACCTAACTTGTTTCTATTTCGCCAAATGGAATAGAGAATAAAACAAGAAGAAGCAATCCATAGGCTAAAGTATCTTAGATAACATTTATACAACCACATATATATAGAGGGTATAACTATCTTACATAGAATTTTATTATATGGTATTTACCATATAGGCATATGTGATGAATTCTTGTATTAAATTAATTATTTCACTAAATATGACAAGTCAATTAAGATTGGATAGAATCAGGTTTGGTTCAAATTTTTTGAAACCGCAGTCGGATTGAAATTTAGTTTAATCTTTGGGACTTAAACCGACCTTAATTCAATTGGGTTCGGTCCAGTTCCAGAGTTCTATAATTCCATAACTTCAGTTTCAGTCTCAAGTTTTCAATTCTAACCTAAAAAGATATTTTCATATAAATACCTGACAGTTATAGAAATTATAGTTGAGGAAAAAGTTTATAAATTTATAAGAATATCTCTTTTATTTATGTGAGATTGTGTAAGTTTTTGTAAACTTTCTATTTTTGTATAATTTTTCTAAACTTTGCGAATTTAATAAAATTTTACATCTGATCCTATTCTGTTTATTATTTGGGTTTGATTTTTGACCGAATCGATTGGTTTTAAAAACTAAGAACTGAATGAAAGCAAAATGTTAAAATAATGGACCGAATTGAATTGAACTGCTCTGTTTGATTCGGTTCTACTTTTTTTCCTAGGCCTAAAGTCAGTTATTAATTGTTGCATTAATTTGATAAGAATTTTTCAAATTTTTTAAAGATATTTAGCATAATGTTTCCGTGATTCAATGACGGCTTCACATGATAGGAAATTAAAATTATAATTTGGTATAATTGGTCAAATATTTATAAATGAGAAAATGGTAAAGATTAATGACATTTTTTCCATGTTTATTTTGATATTGTTATAGAAAATTAGGAAGATGTGATGTCTTTTCAATTCATTGAATTATTTTCATTAATCTTCCAAAATTTAGTTACAAAACAAATTGAAATACAAAAGTTCTTACAAATTACAATGTACATCAACCAAGTTTATACATATGCATATATTATTTTCATTGAAATGACTAACTTTTCTGTACAATAATTTTACTATGCTCATTATCAGGGGCGAAGCCATAGCTAGAAAATTAGAGGACCAAGAAGGGTTAAGGGGCTAAAATAGTTAAAAAATAAAGTTAATTGAATAATATTTTAAAAATAATTAATAAACTAAGGGGTAAAGTGATAATATTTTAAAATATAAGGATCAAAATATGTATAAATTAAATAATTAGGTTAAAAATATAAATATTTATAATAAAAAAAAAAAAATTTTGTAGGACCTAGGAGGACCGAGGGCCCCCTCAATCGCTCCGCCACTCATAATACTCTAGATATATATAAATACAAAAATACACTTCACCTAAGTTTTTTTTCTTTTTTTTCTTCACCTTTGAACGAGATAAATAAAAAACAAACATATTATTTAAAATCATTTAAATTCATATTCATATTTATTTAAATTTAAAATCCATTCATATTCTAGATATAAAAAGAAAGAAGTCATTATTCATTTTTTATATTTTATTTGAATAAAATTAAAACAATTCTTATAACACGCTATTAACTTAAAAATAACTATAAAATTGGATAATAGACAGATACTCCTTAATAGGAAATTTTTCGGTGTTTATTTTTGACACTATTATAGAAAATTAAGAAGATGTGATGTATTTTCAATTCATCGAATTATTTTCATTAATCTTCCAAATTTAGTTAAAAAAGAAATTGAAATACAAAAGCTGTTACAAATTGCAATATACATCAATCAAGTTAAATGAATCAACTATTGAATGTAACTAAAATTTTGAAATAGTTTAAATGTATGAATATGTTAAGGACATGAACATTAGGTTGGATCAAAATCATCTTGGGCCAAATGAGAAATTAGTAATTATACAAACAAGCAAAGGTAGACTAAGATGAATGAGAATAGTAAAACTGCCAAGTGGGCCCTGCTCCAAACTTTTATTTATGAGTTGAAAATTGTCCTTTTCTGGTATAACATTTGGACAAGAGATATTCAACATTAAAATCTAATACAAAGGATGAAAAATAAATGTGAGTATAATTACTAAACTAGACCATTTATTGATACAATAAAAAATATGCGATGGTTCTATTATTTTAAATGCAGGCCCAATGTCAGATGATGTGTATTATCTGTTTTGTCTTTATATATTTTATGTATTTCTCTTTATTATATGTTGAGATTTTATTTAGTTCAAGAAATAATTTAATTTATATCTTTATTACAAATAATCTCAATCCTTATCCTTTTTATTATGTTAAGAATATGTGTAAGGATATTTTGATCATTTTAATCTTAATTATCGAATCCTCTACTGTGAGATGATGAGCCATGCTTAGTTATTATTAGTTTACCACCATAATCAAGACCTACTCAACTTTGTTCATATCTTTCGAAACCCACCGAACTTAGAAACCTCCTCCAAGCAGTTCTCTGGTCAGCATTGTTGATCTATAAGAACTATATTTATCCTTGTCTTCTTTAATCATATAAGTTTCACTAATTTTTGTTGTCTCAATCTATTTAAGAAAATTTGCATAATTAGTGGTCTTTTCTTGGTGATTCTAAAGCTTAGTTGGTGAAAATTAAAATTAAGTACTATCAAGCAATTATATATAAAAATATACGAAGATAAATAATATAATATCTTGTGCTAGTTACATGCATATTTTATATAGTAACACCTTATGTAATACGCGAACTAACTTATAAAATCAGGAGTAAATAGAAACGGTAATTGTAGAAGCCACTCACTTCCATGAACGAAGTTTTGTACAGTAAAATTTTGAATTTCACTAGGATTGTGTAAGATATGATAGTTAGGCCATTTGATTCTAGCCTTAATAGATGCTTCTGGTCCTTAATTTGCATATTTAGCATAGCATAAGTTGTTAACGTAAAGGTACTATCATTCCATTTAGGCCAACCATTTAGATCAATGAGATCATTTAAGTAAGATTTCATGGTAATCGTCTGAAAGTATTCCTTCCAGTGTCTTCCAAGAAAAGTTTTCACAGTTGATTTAAAAGGTATAAAATCACTCGCTGCATTTATTGTACAATTATAAATCACAATTGCAAAATTTTTTTCTTTTAATTTTCTTCCGTCTGTTGTAATCACATTTCCTTGGCTTTTATTTGGTTTTCTTACACAAACAAAATTGTTTTGAAGCACAACAGTATAATCACCACAAATAAAATCAATAATGCCGAAAATATTGCTCTCATAAAAGAATTGATGCTCAGCATGAGGTAAGAACAAAGTGTCTTGATATACTTTAACTAAACATTTATAACAAGCCATGTTATCTCCTACAATTCTAAGGACAAGAGCTTGTTCTCCTTCTGGACCCGCTAAATTCACAATGCTTTTTTTTTGTCTTAAGAACCACGAGGTGGCTACATATGAGGACAAAAATTAATATTAATAACAATTAATAATAGCATTTTGCATAAGAAAAATCATTAAATAACTGTTATTCAACTTCTTATAAGTTATGAAAGTCACCATTGTGGCAATATTATGGGTATCGAAACCTCCTTTGTGACTCTTATTATATGTTATTATTGTCTTATTAATACCATAACCAAAAATTATAATATGTGATTTTCTAACAAACATATTCTCATAATATGTACCTACCTTCACATATATAACAAATGTGGTATTAGATTTTTAAGGGCCAATTTCTAATGTGGTTGTGATTGAAGTATAATTGCCCAAGCCATCAAGAAAAATAGTAACATTTGATTGATGACAATTGGAAAAAGCAAGAAATATGAGTAATATAGAGAGACAAAAACAAGCTTAGGAAGAGAAATTGGCCATCGCAAGATCAAGAGAGGGAAATAATGCTGAAGGAATAACAGCTAGCAAATAATTAAATCACTTGAGCGGGATACGTAGAAAATTAGAGGGTATTTATAATGAAATTAATCAAATATAATTCGGTAACTTTCTGGTTAATCAATAGACATTATCATCTACATCTATAACTTAGTATTCTTAATTTAATGGACATGTTATAAGTCATTGTCATATATATGAAATTAGAAACCATAATGTTATTGACAATTTATTCACATTTAAAACATGTATGAATTAATTGCAATCTCTTTTTCCACATGCGTGCATCATTATTGGCACTTGTAACAAAAATAGGAATATTATGAACTAGAGCAATATTAGAGTTATTAGAAATTTTTCTTTTGTTATGATTTTTATTTTATTTGTTTAATTTAGGAAGAATTAAATTATTGTTTCATTGTTAAATTCTCTTATTCACAAGGAATCTTTTTTCTTTTACGCTTAAAATATATACTATAAATAAATCTAATTATTTATTAGAATCAATTCATTTAATCAATAATATTGTCTTCAGTTAATTATGTGTGGATTATTTATCTTTTTCTTCGTTGGTTATTTGCTCTCTTTGAGGGCTCTATTCTTAATTTTTCAAAACGTACGTTAGAACGACATTTAATATCGCTTTCACAAAACGTCATATTGAGATAAGATAAAATGAATTTAATGCAAACTAAATTGTATGCTTTTTAATTCTTTCATAACAATTAATTAATTTGATTTTCAAATGCACCATTATTGATTGTGACACGTTAGAAATCATTTTGAATAGATATATTTTAGTTCCCAAAACATTCATCTATGCACACACCTAATATTCCGTTTGTTTCTTTCATTAATTTACCATATTTTGTACAGCTTTCATTGACACTCAAACAAAAGAAATAAATCCTTAATCTGTTATCTTTCCAAATTTAATTATCACTAGAATATATATCAAAGTAAGATGCGAAAATTAAGAAATAAAATGAAATATGCCTTTTTCATGCTCAATTCTAGCATGTAAATACTGATTAAGATGTGAAAAATGAAGAAATAAAATTAACATCCAATTACAAGATTCTTTAATTTGCAAGTTTTGGAGCATATATAAAATATATAAAGACTGAAGTGTTTTCGATTATTATGACAAAAATTTACCATATAGGCATATATATATATATGATGAATTTTTGTATTAGATATATATATATATTATTTCTGCAAATATGAAAAGTCATTTATTAATTGTTGCACTAATTTGGCAAGAATTTTATAAATATAAAAACATAATGTTCCCATGATTCACTGACAGTTTCATATGATAAAAAATTAGAATTATAAGCTTGGTAATTAGTCAAATATTTTAAGAAAACTATATCCCACAATTATATGGTTTTCAAGTTGCTATCTTTTTAGTTCTTAATTGTCCTCTATAAATAGGAGCATTGTAATATATATATTTTAATTATTAAGGAAAAAAGTTTTCTTTAATTTTATGAACTTCTTCATAATTCATGTATTAAAGAAAAAGATATGTAATTAAGGCTGAAAAGAACTTTTAACATCCAATAATCATAATTAAACATTATGATTTCTAATTATATATGAAAACGACTGACGTTGTTGAATTAAAAAATTAATTAATATATGCATTTTAAAATTGGTAGCATCTATATTTGCAATTGGAAATAAACTTACATCTACATTTGTAATGACTCAACATATATTTGAGATTGCGAAAACTATTATTTTATATTAGTGCAACTTCTCCAATTAATAATATGAAACCTAAAATGTTCAGTCTAAATAAAAATGTAATAAAATTTCTCTAATTAATATACTATAGATTTCTCTATTAATTAATTGTTCATTGATAAGGCAAATAAAATAATGTTATACAACTTTATGTGTAAGAAAACTTATCTAAGACTTTAAATAAATCACTACAAGAAACCTATCTTGTTTTGACGGTGCAATCCGATCGTAATAACTGAAATCTTATCGAAAATATATAATTTTTACTATTGGCAGCCATCAATAGTGGTCCCAAATTTTCGCATAAATGTCACAAATAAAATCAATTTCAAGAATCTGTGCTGTCAAAAATTGAACAAACTTTCATTAAAAATGTAACTTGTCAAATGGTTCAAGTTCACCATCAAACTTATTTTTGACTAATTAACATGGTCAAAACTAATTTTTTTAAACCAAATAACGTGGTCAAAATAAATATATTCTTGAGTTTTGCACCATGCCTAAAGGTGGCAAAACAAGTAGGCCAGCTTAAGCATACTGCATATTAGGCCAAGAAAAAAGCTCGCAAGCTACTGTTTAAACGCATAAATAGTGAAAATAATTATTATTCACTAGATATGTACAATACCATCGTATAGCCTATATGTGCCACTTTCTGATAGGTCAGGTTGGCACAACATGCACAATAACTGTGCCATGGGATGAATTAGGCTTATTTATTTTATTATACGTGTCGTGTTGGCTCAACTCGAGAGTTTACATAGACTTATTTTTTATGGTCGACATGGCCTATAGCTGAAAAACACAATATATAATATGTCAACATTAATATATAATAAATGGTTTTGTTGTAATAAAAAAAAATTCCTAACTTAATAGATAATATTTCCAACTTTAAATTTTCATTAATGTTAAAGGGGAATGGTGGATATCCCTCTAATTTGGTCTAATTATCTATCACTCCCTACTATTTAAAAAATATTTCGTTATGTAATACAATTTTTGACTCATTTGTATTCATAATATATTCTCAATAATTTTATAATTAAAATAATTTAAAATTTTAATGAAATTTATAACAAAAATATTCTCAATATTTGGATTATATGATAATTTTGAAAATATCTTTTGTAAATTAATATTCAATATTGAATATTTGAGATTTATATATCAAAAGTACTATAAAATTTAAATATATATTTGAGAAACTTAATTGTTTGTATGATGTATAATTTTGAGAATATTTATATAATTTATATATGCTTATACAATTTATTATTAAAATAATTTATATAATTTATATAATTTATAACCAAATATTCAAAAAAAATAAATTATAAGGATATGGTAGTCATTATGTATTAGTAATAAAGTTATATATTTAATTTATATGTTTTCTAAATATATTAGAGTAAAATAGTTATTTTATATAGTTGTACAATAATTTAATGGGGTTATTTACAGTTTTTTTTCATATCTCAAGAAAGTATCTACTATTTTTAAAATTTTAGGAATATTTGTTAATTTCTCTATACATCAAGAGTATCAGTCAATATCTTAACTACTAATAAATAAAAATATAATTATTTTTTACTAATAAATTGAGATTTTTACGATTATTTTTGAAACCACTTCAACTAATTAAATTAATGGAGGAAACGTTAGGAATTCACGAGTCATTAACCAGGCCAATAAATAATTATGATCCACTTGTGCTTGTTTTATCTTTTGTTTTTATTTTCTATTTACAGTGATAGTCTTTAACAGCTTTTGAAATTTTATACTTACTATTGAACATAATTATTTATAGTAACCACCAATCATATGTTTACAAATATTTTATGATTGATATAGTCGTTTTTTATCAACACAGATCTTGACTTGCTTGTGTGAAATGGTGTGTTAACATTTTTCAGCAGTAGAAAGCCGAAATGAGATACTTTTTTGATATATTCTGCTAACATTAATATTATGTGTAGTCAACGTTAAATACTTAAAATTAAAAATATATTTGTTTTTATTATCAGAATAATAATATTTAATTGAATGGGAAATGAATGTTAAAATCAACGAAATCAAGGTAAATAGAGCAACGGTTCATGAATATGGCAATGTACGTAGTAAAATTACTTGATGAAAACATAATTTATTTATTTCTATTGTATGTTAAGTACATGGTCACACAACAGTTCGTAATACACTCCTAAACTCTTCGATTTAATGTAATTCCTAAATTTTTTGTTATTATAACTCTTTAATTTTTGTTATATTTTCAATTTTTTAAGATAAAACCCATGATTTGTTCAAATTAAAGAGGTAGATTACATAGGAAGAATTTGAGAGTTGTATTGCTATAACTAAATACAAGATATTTCTACTAGTATTTTATTTACCTTACATTAATTTTAATTGATACGAGTTATATTAGGGATTTATTTAATAGAAAATAGATGCACTATATCTTTATTTGTAAAAGTCTCCTCTGCTAAAGTCAAAAAGGTGTTACCTCCACCGACAGTTCTCATTATTACAATACAAACATATTTCTTTTATGAGTCAAATCTCATGTTTATCGTATCAAAAGGGAAGGCAATAAGTCAAATGTCTTATCATTTTTAAAGGTAACAATTCTTTTCTTTTTTTTTTTTCAATTTTTAAGAGTATATTAACATGTAAGACCTATTTTTTTTTTTATCCGAAATTTAAATGAATATGAAAGATGAATAAATGTAAATATATAAATCAAATGATTATTAAATATGTTTTTTTATTAATTATGTCTAAATATAAATTAATAAAAACTAATAATTTTACTTACTATATCTTATAATTAATTAAAATAATTTTTAGATATAAAGGAAATAAATAAATTTTATAAATATATCTTAATTTATTACAATTATATTTTAAGTTATTTTATTCATAAATAATTATTAAGTTTTTAGTGTTACTTTAGAAAATAAATACCTTTAAAACATTTGATCTATTGAAATTAGACTATACTCAATTTTCAAACTAAAAAATAAATAGACACGATTATTTTTATTTTTTAAACTCTCCAAATTCACCCTTTTTATATTTTGTTCCAATCTTTATTCTTTCTTCTCCCTACCTTCCTTTTCTCTCACTTTTCTTTTTCTTCTCCTAATTTGAAATGAAAAATATCCTAACTATGATAATATTTCCTTCAGCAAATAGTATAAGCCATTAAATTATATATTTTTAATTTTAATGAATTGAGAGAAAATGATATGATTAATTAATGTGTAACAAAGGTGAGCCTCATCGAGCCAACACAGTTCATGAAAGAAAGTTTAATATATATTACCTATGCACAATTGACAGGTAGTCCTCAACGTAACTTAAATGGCTTGATTAATTTATATTAATCTTGTCAATCTCAAGTCATGGACTATGGTGAAAGGTCCTTATTTTGCCAAGTCCCCTATACTATATTTTTATAAAAATAAAATGGTTTAAAATATTCTTATTTTGTTTTAATGATTACATATTATTTCTTTAAAATAGATTCTTAAAAATTTGTCTATTAAAAAAATTATTAATTTTTTTCTAAACAATATTTATAATAATTAAAAAATTAATAAATATTTATTAAAAATTTAATTTATAAAAATTCTTCTAATAAAAGATCCATTATAAAAAATCTTAAAAACTCATATCAAACAAATACCAGGTTAATTTTGGGGTTTTTATTAGTGTCTATATTGAATTGTTTAACTAATTCAGAAAAAGACTTTAAAGTTTTCCTTTACCTAATTGATACCAAATCTTTCCTTAGAAGAAACATTATTTGAAATTAGTGTCTGCCTATCTTCATCACAGGATTTGTCTGAGTATATAAGACGAGTTGCATTAACTAAATTAAAAATCTTATTTTTTTCTCTTTAACTAAACACAACAAAATCTATTTTATATATACACACACACACACACACATATATATATATATATATATGAGATTCAATCAAACGTTAACACTAAATTGTTACGATAGAATATTGTACTTTTTTCAGATTGATTTCAAAATTAAAATTAATTGGTTTTTATAGAAATGAATTTGACCCATCAGTAGTTTCTTTTCTTTGCATATGTTACATGACCAAATTCTAGATTATTTGAAATTCTATGTTAATGGAGCATTTTGCTTCCTAGTGGACATCAACTTTTTTGTTTCTTCATATGGCTACCAAGCAATTTATTCCTCTTATAATATTGAAACATTTATTAATGGAAGACCTTTTATTATTATTATTATTATTATTATTATTATTATTATTATTATTATTTTTTTTGACTTGAGTAGAGGTGGCATTAATTACTTGGGTAATGACATCCCCACTCCCAATTTCTTATTTTTTTATATCAAATAAATTCCGAGCATAATGCGTACATAAATTATCACATTATCTTTAGAATATTAAATTTTGACCATCACAATATAAGAAAAAACAATTTAATATTAATAGGACTTTTAAGATCCTTTTCATCTTCATTTAATTCTTATTGTCGGATATATCTTTTACTTAAAAATTTATGATTAACTTAATACAAAATTTTTTGGTTATTATACTATGATAGGAAATGAAGTAAAGTTGAAAATAATATATAATTATTTAAAAAAAATTTAATCTTAAAACAGCTCCGAAAGTTGTACTCCCAAATCTTAAAGTTTGATCCTCCATAAACTCTTTTTTAGTGATAATAAAATGAAACAAAAGAATATTAGTAGCATTTTAGACATTAAGAAAAGTACTTTCAAATAATAATAAAGTCATATTAAACAAGTACTCGTTATACCGCTACGTATGTCAGTCAATAAAAAATATAAGGAAAAAGATATTCAAATCCCTGAGTGATTACAGAATAAGTTGGCAACAAAATGATGTATATATTGAGAAGAGTGTTATGGAAATCATTATATTTTCAACGGACATAATCAAATTGACTTTTACGATTGAATTTTATCTTGAAATATTTGTTTCAACCGATATTTTTCTTTCATCCTTCTTAGTGACTTGCTCTCTACCGTGTGATGAATGTTGACTATGAATAATGTGATGTAGCTTTCCATGTTCGGTCTATATAAGAGACCAAACAACATTTACCTTCTCTACCCAAATGAAATGATGATGATGCCAACTGGGTTCAGGTTCAATCCCACCGATGAAGAACTCATCGAATTGCTATACAGAAAAGTTATCTGGCCATGATATTCATCTCTATGGCCAATTCATTCTTCAAACAGATGTATATAATCTTGATCCAGACCATCTTCAATGTTCGTTATCCTTTCTTCTTTTTTCTTTTTCCAGTTTGGGTACACCATATAGAGAATTTTCTTATTCTTTTTCTTTTTCCTCGTATATTAAACCCCATAGTATAACAACAGCAATGGGGTATTCTAGGGCATTAAATCTTAATAAATAGACTTGTTTGATACAATTTTTGGGAACATGAGTGCAATATGCAACAGCAGTGGTGTATTCTAGACATTTTCATTTTATCAAAGAAGCTGTAAGCCCACCGAAAAGCACTTTCATCATCTATCTACAAATCTTAAATCATGGCTTGAATACTGTTCCTAATTTGTTTCTCCCATATTTTCCACGAGGATAAGAAGGCTGCTGATGTCTTGATAAATGGGAATATTGCATTGGTTGCTTATGATTTGCCCTAATTTCCACTTCTCTCAGTATTAATTTTAAATTTCCTTTTTTACGAAAAATTCAATTTCCTTTTTGGCATTTTATCCCTCTGTCCCTTTCTCTTCCTCTCACTCTATCACTTTCTCGCTTCTCTTTCTCTCACTCTATCACGGCCTGTCGTGATAATATCCGATTTCTTCACTCTATCAATTTAGGTTTTCCGTTCTATAAATTTTTATTTTTCCTACTTTTGAAGAATCATCAAAGAAAATTTTTAGGCACTTTTGGCTTCTAGTATTTTCAGTAATTAATATACTATGATATATATTTTCATTACGTTTGATTTAAATCATCTAAGACAAGTTCTACTTATGAATTCACCCAGCTATAGATATAAAAACATTTTCTAGCATATTTGGGTAAGATTTGACTATAAATGATCTGTTGAAAACACTTTAACAAACTTAATTTTCTATTGTTTTCAATATCCATTGTTCTTTAGAACAGAAATTGTATCCCGATTCTGAATCAAAGTGCCATTGACGTCCAACTCATGTTTATAATAATTTACAAGATTGTTTGTTCTGATTTTATTTAATGAACTTTATAAATGTTGATATCTGTATGCAGGGGATCAGAGTGTAGTATTATCTAGCAACGAAAGGTTCTATTACTATTTGAGAGAAAATTATTCTAGAGAAGTTTCAGGTCAAGGATGGTGGAGAGCGACAGGTTACGTTAAAAAATTTTATACTAATTATAATAATCAACTTCTTGTTGGTTTCAAGAGGCCCTTAACATTTCACTTATTTAGAGAATATCAACATATTGAAAGACGACGTAAGAATGCTATCAAGACTAATTGGATTATGCATGAATATAGTCTTCAATCCTATTCAATGGTTTGTGCCTTTAATTTTCAAGTTTCTAAATTTTAATTAATTTCTTATTTAGTTACTAAATCTTCAATGTGATTTTTCATAAATTTTAATTTTTTTAATCTCTTTAAGTATATTAGAATAGTGTATTTAGGTATATAACAAAACAATCTCATATATAATTGCTATATGATATAAAAGAATAACAAGTTTGTTTTAGTCTCAACATGTTAGACTTGGCAACTTTATTTTTTTTCTTTTAAGGGCAATATATATATACATCTATGTACACAAACACGCAAACATGTATATATGTATGTATGTATGTATTAGATTAGATTAACAAAGACGAAAGTAAAAGACAAATCTGTACATATTAACTAAGATCAATTTATCGTTAATCCACATAATACATAATAAGGCAAGCTCTTAAAAACATTTGAACTAAAAAATACCTTTACATAGAGTATATTCACCAATAGCACACACAAACACAATCAAGTTTCACCAAGATATTCCATTTAACTCTTCATATTATCTATTATCATTAGAGTCAGTTTTTGTTTACAAGTACAATGATGAATGTTCTGACATAAATCGATCTATAACATAAAATACTCTAGATTTGAGCTTTACAAGTTTCAAAACCAAGATCATGTTCCCATAAAAAAATAATAAATCAAAAATTACTAAAACAATCACATATCTAGACTTGGATGGAAAAGAACTACTATAGATCTAAATTTAGATAAAGATATATCCTTACAACAATAGAAAGGACGAAAAAAAAGAAAAAGAAAAAGAGAGAGGAGGAGAAGATATTTATCGGAGAGAGTTCCCCAGGGGCTCTCTTACCAAAATAAGAGAAAATAGATTTTTATTTTTATTTTTTTGTGTTATATTACCAGTTATTGTATTAGAAGGAAAAGAAAAAGGCTCCGGAGAGTTCTTTTTAACATATAATTGTATCAAAGTTTGCAGTATGTTGCTGCTTTGGAGTAGAAGATATTGAATTTACCCAATCTAATTGTCATTTTGCAGGAATGGAGACTTGGTAGAATCAAATATAAGGGAAAGCCACGTATACAAGAACAGGTACCGGAGGATATTGGAAATGCCAGCATTCCAATACTAGCTGAACAGCAGCAGCAGCAGCAGCAGCAGCCACAAAGCTTGCTGCCAATTTCTGAAGCCAACGTTTTCTCTAATATTTCTGGTGGAGAAAGCCTGAATAATCAACAATGTTCCCTTGAAGTAAACAAACTATCTGAAAACGAATCTCTTAACTTTGCAGATTTAAACACGCAGATGGAAGTGATGGACGTCGAGAAACAACAGCAGATTACTTTCTATGATCCTTACTATGATTACTTTGAAGATGATCAGCTCAAGCAGTTTATAGATTCATCAGAGCAACTATTTCCAAGCATTTGGTCTTGGCATGAAGACATACATAGGAATGATTGATCACCATTCTTGATAAGATGGATTTTTTTGAACAATAATTTTCTGTTTCAATTGGTACATCTTGACCTTTTCTTTATTGTCTTTTCTTTTTAAAAGTATCTTTTCTGTTTTCGTTTTTATGTTGAACCAATTATTGTTAGATGTTTACCACTAGCTATGACAAATCGATTTAAGTTTTTTTGTAATTTTTTTTTTTTTGCTGTTGTTTTAATTTTCATGAAAATAGAATTGGGTACAGTGAATAAAAGAGCAGAAAACAGTGAGGTTATATTTTATTAATGCTACAATATCGATAAAGACTGGCAAAAGAAGAGTAAAGAAAGAGAAAATGCATTATTTTGCTATCAATGTTGAAAACTTATGATAACCTTTAAGGGCTCTTATTTTTTTCAATGTACATAGTTATTGTTCAACAAGAATTCGTATATGTTCCTTAGCAATTCAGTATCTAGTAGTTGTATATGAAGCGTTTATATAAAAACTAGCTCATTCAAATTGTAATTTTAGTAATTAAGATGAAATTCAATATGTTTAATTCATGTGTAATTAAAACACTACAATTAATGTAATATGAGAATCAATCAAGTTAAGAGAATCTCATTGGATATTTTTATCTTATTTTATAAACCCACACAAGATATTATTCTAAAATAGGAATAATAATATTTTTAACTTTGACGAGGAAACAACAAATTAGAATATTTTTTGATAATTTTAATAAATTAATCTTTGACTAATTTTTTTTTAATTTTACATAGGTCTTCAGAGGAATGAAAATTTTAAAATTAGGCAAATTATACTTAATTTATTATTTTAGTAAAATTTAGGGGCAAAATATTGTTATCCAAATATAGAACAGATAAAACAACATTTGAACCATCAGTTTCTTTTCTTCACATTTTTCATGTCTAAGAACAAAGGATACTGCAAACTCAGAAATTAAGCAATGTCAATGTGAACATACATTGTATAAAATATTGGAAATTGTGAGAACAGAGCAAAAACATTTTGACTTGAGGAGAGGAGACATTAATGACTTGGAGTAATAACATCTACAGTGTTACTATTTTCACAAATAGAAAGATAGCCAATTTCTCAGAAATTCTGGGCATAGTCCCTCTTCATTGATGGTAAATTTTTTTAGTGTTAAGTGTGTTATAACAGTAAATTTTTTTAATGGACTTCTGATTTTAATATCAATAGAATTATAATAGTAAATAGAATTGTAATATTAAATAAAAAAGATATAAGGTATCTATTAAATAAATCCCTGAAATAATTTTTATTAATTATTAATTCATTATCATAATGCAAAAACAATTTTAATATTAATGGAACTACCATATATTTACTTGTATCACTTTCTAACTCTTCTGTCATAATATTTAATTTTTTTACAATTTTGATAAGCTTCTAAGTTATTTTTGAAAAATTTGAAAATATAGTGAAAATTTGAGGATTACAATAAAAAATTTATGAATTTACAACCAAAGAGTTTGGAAATATACATCTTAATATATCCTTACATGACTACTTAACAATAAATAATAAAAGACTTATCTAAAATAACTAAACAAACTAGGTATTTATCTGTAAAATTATAAAACCTTAAGGATTGTTATCCCTTTTTTCACTTACTTTTGTCTCAAGAGATACTAAAGAATCAAGTAACACTAGGTGGATTTTCATATACATGAACCATTAGTATTTGTCTCGTTGATTTTAGCATTCATTATTTTTCCAATTAAGTATTATTATATTAATTCTGTGTTGAGTGCAACACTATTATTACTTAAAGTAGAAATTTGATCGAGTTAAATTTTTAATAATAAATACATTTAAAGAAAATTTAGTTTTGACTCTTTGTTACATAATCGGCTAACTCACTATTTCATACAAGCCAGTCAAGATATGTGTCCTTAAAGACAATTACAATATCATTTTTCAAATTTGATTTTTAAGTGTTAATATTTTTAAGTTTTACATTAGAATTTTAATATTCTTACATTATATTTCAAATTTAATTACAAAAAAAAAAGTGATGAATGTAACAATAAATAATCCAATAGAATAATCACAAAAAGTGCTGTTCCTGTTTTTCTTATGCTTATTTTCTGTTCTTAGAACTTGAACATCATTTGTATTCTAAACCTCCGGGTCACTAGAGGATTACCTTATTCACTTTTTCATTTTTTATGCTTATTTGTATTCTTAGAACTTGACTTATATATATTATATTCTCTTTTTCAATTATTTTAATAATATATTACCAATATTTATAATTAAAAAAAAATTCTTACTTAGAAAGGAAAAAGGAAACACTGAGTGGATCATAATTCCTATATATATAAGTCAACAAAGCACATATCCAATTAAAAGTCTACCAATATATGTGTATATATAGAGGTAGGCTCAAGTGCTCTTTTTTTTCCATAATTTTTGCATTAAATATACATTGTTAGATTTGAAAAATATAAGGCATCAGATTTTTGGTGGAAAATATTTACAAAAAATATATAAGAGAGAGATAAGAAAAATTGAATATTTCCACTAGTTGTGGAAGGGTACTCTCCTTTTATTCTCTGCAAATCCAGTATTTCCATAATTCCCGCTGAAGTTAAAAGCTCTTTCGCGAAAGTACTTTTGAACTAAGCTGCTGCTTCGTTATGAATAATATTACAATTTCTGGTTTGATTATGCTATTAGATTACGTATTGTTACATTCACTAAAATTCGTTAAACTATGAATGATCAGCTGTCAACATTTCCTCATCAAATTTTGTGGAAGCCGTTTGAATCAAGAACTTAAGGCTCTGATACTAATTTTTTACATGAATCGTTTTCCTTTTCACATTGAAGTTCATCATTTCAAATGAATAATTTTCTTTTTTTTAAACGGATTTATTTATTGATTTTGGTGCTTAGTGGAGTACAGATTTAATATCAGAACAAAAAGTATTGCATATAAGTAGAGCGATTAGAGCAAGAAAGCATTTGATAATTTTCCTTTTAATATGGTTGGCAATTAAGCATTATAAAGTCAAACATTTAAAACTATAAATTAAGCAAAATCTTTCCATTTATAAACAACCGATTCAACTTAGCCAAAAGTAAACTTGGTGGATTACGTGAATCTCTCTTAATTTACTAATATATTTCATCTTCAAAAAGAGAACAAGTAAACTAACAATCACATAAACCACTTTCATAAGATCCAAAAATAAGCCAACGATATATCCACATTAAAGATGCCAAACGGACACTAAAGAAAGAAGTAACAAAAAGTATAAAGAAAGTGCTTACCTTTTATTCATGCAACTGGGTGTAGAATGACAGTCGAACAACTGAGAAATCATGATCACCACTATGAACAACCTTATCCTCACTAAGGAAAATGGTTGCACAACAAAAATATTAAATGTTTCTAATGGTTGAATAATGAAAGTATATGAAACGCAAAGAAATAAGTCACAATGTGACCCAGTCATTTTGTTCTTTAAAGGTTGCGTGTGGAATGAAAGAAAAGAAGTAGAGAAGAGTTTTTTCGTTTTCAGAACACCACCACAATTAGACTCAATTATCCAATGTTTAGTATCTCACCACTTATCAATAAGAAATTAGGCAAAGCAATGAAAAGATAGTACATTTATAGTTATCATTTAAATTAAATTAAGTGTTCATTTAGTTTAAATTTTTCATTAACTAAAAGAAATTTTGAATGTTAATAATAATAATAAACCATCACATTGGCGCCCAAAAATCCTCGTTGATGTGAAGAAACACATGGATGAAAACTTCTACGTAAAACAAAGTTAATAATAATAAAAAGCCATAACCAAGAGGTTAGGAATCCATACATGAACAAATGACCAACAAGACAATATTCGAAGCTTGCATGGTTGAACATGATATATAAAATATTATGTTGACATTAATTTCGAACTACCTTTCAACACCTAAAAGTTAATGACACTCAGAAGTTATGGGGTTAATTAATGTGATGCCATAATCTTTTCACCAAATTATGTTCCTTAGTTTTCGTGTTCTCAGTACTATAATTAGGATTCTTAATAAAGCATCAAAAACAAATTGGAAAACTAAATGATAAAGACTATATCTCTTGTAAATTATAAAACTAACAATCTTACATACGAGCCAAAAAAATATTCCTTCCTGAATTTTAAATTTTATTTTTTTATATATAATATATGTATTAATAAAAAGAATGGTTAAATAATGTTATTTTTAAGGTAAAAATTTATATGTAGAAAATATAATAGTATTATGATATTTTTATTTTTAGTGTATAATATAAATAAATAGAAAAATAACTGGAGATAGAAAATTCATTGCCTACATGAAAATTCTCCTTCAAATTTATTGGAGAATAGGGTAGAATCGAAATGGGAATTCAAATAAAAAATGAGATGGGATGCATTCCCAATCTGCCTTATTATCATCCTCATCCACAAGAAATTTTACAAGAAAATACCCAATCTCTCCTAAATTCTAATCGTTTCCAGCTTTTTTCTTAGTAATTGAGGTTAAAACAACAACTTACTTAACTCTGTTTTATATTAATTTATTTGTTTTCTTTATATATATTGTGGGAACTAAACAATAACACTTTAATTTACATAATTTTTTACATTGATTTTAAACTATTAAATTTACATACTTTTAATGGTTGACATCAAATTTAATAGATATAATTTATACATTATAATTAATATTTATATAAGATGCAATTTTAACTATTGAAAGTATTTAAATTTTAATATTTACAAATAATATAAAAAAATATGTAAATTCAAGAGAACATTAACCTTCCCATATATATATATATATTATAATTTTTAAAAATAAAATTATTATTACTAATAATAAATTAAAATAGGAAAATTAACATATAGCCCCTGATGTTTGGGGAATAGACACTTACCTTTGATGTTTGGGGAAAAACAAATGCCCCCTTAAGTTTAGATAAATATACATATAGCTCCCTTAACTTTTGTTTCGATTACTTAGTTGATTAGTTAAATATTATTTATATCTTTAAACATTTAAATAATCATAAATTAAAAAATAATTATTTTAATTATAATAACTTAGTCCCCATTCTAATAGTTTTTACTATTTATATTTCGTAATTATAACAACTTATTCCCTATTTTAATATTTTTAATAAAATAATGAGAATTAAATAATTTTTTAATTTATTATTTTAATAAAAATTTTAAAAAATTATAATTAAAAAAGTCTAACAATGAAGTAGACTAGACCTGTATGCTAAAATATTTTTAACCTTTTACTTTATTTTCTTAATAATAATTTAATATTTAATTGAAAAAAAATTTTGAAATATTTTTTACTATTTTATTTTTATATACACTATATTTATTTAAAAGATTATATTAAGTTCATTATATTTATTATAAAATATAAATAAAATATATAAAAGAAGAAAATTTTATATCATTTGTTAATAAAATTAGTAATTAAATATCATTAGTTGACCAATTAAATAAATATCATTTGTATCTTCTAAACCTTTATATATTAATAAGTTAGACATAATTATTTTTATTATATCAATTTAGTTTTTATTTTAATATTTACAAATATATTAGGAATTAAATAATTTTTTAGTTTATTATTTCAATAAAAAATTAAAAATATTATTATTAAAAAATTTTAATAATAAGTTACATCAAACCTATACACTTAAATAATTTTAATTTTTTCTTTTACTTTTTCATTAATAATTTAATATTCAATTATAAAAAAATTTTAAATAAAATATTATTTTGACATTTTATTTGCATAAATAATATATTCGTTTAAAAATTATTTAACTTTTTATTATGTTTTCTTTAAAAACTTATGAAAGTATAAATAAAAAAAAGTACATGTTCTATATGTGTATGTGTGTGCTCTCTCTCTTTTTTTTTTTTAATATTTTTATTAAAATTAAAGTATATTATTTAACAATAATATAAAATATATTTAACTACTATTTCTATTAACAAATGATATCAAATTTTCTCTTTTTATATGTTTTATTTATATTTTTATAATAAATATAATAAACTTAACATAATTTTTAAATGAATATAGTATATATAAAAATAAAATAGTAAAACAATATTGCAAAATTTTTTTGATAATTAGTATCAAATTATTATTAAGAAAATAAACGTAGAAGGTTAAAAATATTAACATATGAATCTAGTTTACTTCATTGTTAGATTTTTGAATTATAGTTTTTTAAAATTTTTATTAAAATGATAAATTAAAAAATTATTTAGTTCTTAGTATCTTGTTAAAAATATTAAAGTAAGGATTAAGTTGTTATATTTACAAAATATAAATGATAAAAAAAATTAGAATAGGGATTAATTTATTATAATTAAAATAATTATTTTTTAATTTATTATTATTTAAAAGTTTAAGAATACAAATAATATTTAATTAATCAGTCAATTAACAGAGACAAAAATAAGAGGTATCTATGTATTTGTCTAAATTTGAGCGGACATTTATTTTTCTCGAAATATGAGGGGGACAAATGTCTATTCTTTCAAATATTAGGAGATATATTACTTTTAAATCATGATTAACGATGATAATTATATTAATGGTATTAATTGTTAAATTTGAATGTTTAATTATTAATGACTACATTTTAAATTATCATTTTTATATTAATAATAATAGTTTAAAAATATTTTTATTTTTTTAATAATTTAAAAATATAATAACAACAATAATTATTATTATTATTAAATTTGAGATATTTTTAAATTATTAATGATTATAAAACTATAATAAAATTTTATTGTAATAATATATAATATTTGTATTATAATATTAAATATTTAAAGAAGGGAATAAGTAGGCCAAGCCTGTTCGGGCGTTTTGCCTATCGATGCCTTTGTGTAGATAATTAATTAGTGATAATTCTTAAAAAAATTGAATGGGGTAACAACATTTTAGTCCCTAGTCTTTAAAAAAATAACAAATCAGGACACAGTTCGGTAGATTTTGACATTTAGTCCCTGCTGTTATATACGATATAGAAGCGAAGGCAGTCAGTACTAACCCCCAACTCCAACGCCAAAAACAGAGTCCAAAGTCTGCTAAAACCTCTTTTTCTTTACTAAACTTGTAAGAAAACACAAAACAAAAATACAAACAGGCCCATAGACTCTGTGATTCTGCAATTTCTTTTTGTTTGAAGCGATCAATTTATGGCGGCTAGGAAAATTCTGAGAGATTTTTACGATCAGAGAGTAATTTCAACTACGCTTGGACGCACTAGACATTGTTCTTCTTCTCTTCTCCTGCTGCTCCAAAGATCCCTCACTTCTCCAAAAAAGTATTCCTTCTCTCTCTATTCGCTTCATATGTTTATGAATCCATGTTATTCCTTTGCTTGTTAATAATATTGAAGAGTGATGAAAATACCATTTTCATCGTTCTTATATGTAGTTTTTTTAAGTTTTCTGCAGTCGAGCACTTTGAGTTTTTTGTATTTTTTAATCTCTTTTGTGCTCTATACAGTCAGTATCTTTTTGCAAATAGATATTTTTTAAAATAAATTTTGACATAGTTTCCAGTTAGTAATGATGATTGCTGTGCTTTGGATTGAACAGAAAATTAAGAAACCCCACAGAGAAGAATGTAATATTGGATTGGGGGCTTTTATTAACTTTGCTTGTGTGAGGCCACAAACATACGCATTGCAATGCTTGTGGTTTTTCTCTATGTCTGTGGCTTAAATTGCCAGTTGCGATAAATATTTGGAAACAGTCAGTGGTGAGACTTTTTTCAGCAATCCATTTTCTAGTTATATCATCTTTTTGAGCTGTATTGTCTCTCCTGTTCTGCAAATGTTGAGCATATAGTATTTGATATAGGAATTGTCTTGTTTATGTGTGCCATTTTTTAAACATGGGCTTAGTATACTATTCTTAATTTAAAGATTACTTCCCTGAGTCTGAAGTGGGGTCGCTGCTTATTCTGGATTGTAGGGAAGATTATTGACTGGAGCCACCATAGGCCTAGTTATAGCTGGAGGAGCTTATGTGAGTACTGTGGATGAAGCAACTTTCTGGTACTTATTTGGGAGCTTATTATATACTTTTGATATGTTTGCAACTGATTTTTGTGACGTTATGCAACTAGTTGTTGTATTTTAATACCATTTTCCTGCTAACATACTAAGTATTTGCTGAAATTAAACTAAATACTTAAGAAAAACATGATTAATTTTCTTATGTAAAGTCTAGTAATTGTTGCATGGCTGTTGAAATATCCTTAGTTATACCTTTGGTATGTCATGTCCAGACTAGAGGATTATATAGTTCTCTGAAGAAAATTGTTAGTGAGAGAAACATTAGGCTCATGCAAAGCTATTTGTGTTTTTGGGAATGATTTTTGTGTTTTTGAGAATGAAGTTTATGGGTTACAAACATTAATTTTCAGTGTATTTTATGTAGGATGGTTTTAAGAATTTTTTTTATATGATCAAATTCAAAAGAAATTTCTTTTGATGGTGAAAAATTTAGAGAATTGTAAAATAGTTTTTTGTTTTTAACGAATAACAGCTAACAAATAATTAAATTACTTGAGAGGGATACATGGAATATTGGTGCGCATTGATAATAAAATCAAATATAATTAAGTAACATTCTGGTTAATCAATAGACATTATTTTCTGCATATATCAATTTGTATTCTTAATTTAATGGATGTGTTGTAAGTCATTGTCATATATATGAATTAATATTTAGATACAGTATTTGAATTAATATGAAAGAACTAATTGCACGATATTTTTTCCCACATGCATGCAACATTATTGGCACTTGTAACAAATTAGGAATACTAAAATAAGATTAAAAGAACTTAAAGCACATTAAATTGTCAACACCTAATTTTCAGTTTGTTTCTCATTCATTAATTCACCCATTGCACAGCTCTCAATGCCACTCAAACAAAAGAAATAAATCCGTAATCTGTTATCTTCCCAAATTTAATTATGACTAGAATATGTATCAAAGTAAGATGTGAAAATGAAGAAATAAAATTAAATCTGTCTTTTTCATGCTCAATTTTGGCATGTAAGTACTAATCAAGAGGATAGGACTTATAATATCCAATTACAAGATTAATTGATTTGCTAATTTTGTAGCATGTATAAAATATAAAGAATAAATAGATAAAGTATTTTTCGATTATTATGACAGAAATTTATTATATAGGCATATAAATGATGAATTCTTTTCTTCTATATATTAATTATTTCAACCAATACAAGTCATTTATTAATTGTTTCGTTAATTTGGCAAGAATTTTACAAAGTTATTGAAGATCTTGAACATAATGTTCCCATAATAAAAAATTAGAATTACTGGCTTGATAATTAGTCATATATTTTATGAAAACTACATCTCACAGTTATATTGCTTTGAATTGTTATCTTTTAGTTCTTTATTATCCTTTATAAATAGGGGCATTGTAATATATACATATATATATATATTAGTTATTAAGAAAAATATAAGTTTGCTTAAATTTTATAAACTTCTTCATAATTCATGTATTGGAGAAATTGATAGATAGTTAACATTGAAAAGAGCATTTAACATTCAATAAACAGAATTAAACATTATGATTTCTAATTTCAAATAAAAACTATTGATAACATTCAATTAATTAAATTAACTAATATATATATTTTAATATTGATAGCACTTATATTTACAGTTTTTATAAAAATTAAGAATTTATATGATATTTTATATTCTATTCTAATAAGATTTCAGTTCGAGTTCAATTAAAACCAAATCTAAATTGAATCAATCAATTTATAATCAAATAAAACGAAACCTCTTTTTGAAATTGAACCGAACCAAACTAAATAATTTGATTCGGTTCAGTTCCGCCCAACCGTATTTAATATAGTATGAGGTTGTTAATGAAAAAAATACTGTTATTCCAATTAAACTAACCCTTAAGATCAATGAGATCACTAAGTAAAATTCTATGATAATCGTGTAATAATATTCTTTTTATAATTTTTAAAGATAAGTTTTCATAATTGATTTAAATAATATAAAATCACTCTTTATATTTATTGTGCAGTTATGAATTATAATTTATAATTTTTTTCTTTTGATTTTGCTCTATTCGCAGTGATTAGGGGTTGACAAAATCGGTTTAAATCAATTCAATTTTCATAAAAACGAAACCGAGCCTGAAATATATATTATGAAATTAAACCGAATCGAATCAAAATCAATTTGATTTGGGTTCAAATTTGGTTCGTTGGGTTGTATTTTAATTCCACCTCGATTTTGGGTTTTGGCCTTTATAAAAATTTCAAATAAGTCTCTATATTATATAATAATTGCAAAAATAAATATTTTTTTTCAAAAAAATATAATATTTTTCATAAATTTTTAATAAAAATTATAAATTTTATTTGTAATTTATTAAAATATTAGAGGATTATATAAAATTTTATAATCGGTTTTAGTTCATCGAATTTAAACCGAATTCATTACTTGAGAATCAACTGAAATTAAACTTAGTTTTAAAATCGAGTCTAACTGAACCGAACTGAATAATTTCATTTGATTCAATTCGGTTCGATTGTGCATTTTGCCCAGCCCTAATGGTGATCACATTTTCTTGGCCCTTTTTTGATTTTTTTACATAAATTAAAATGTTTTGAAATGCAACAGTAGAATCACTGCAAATAAAATCAAAATTGCCGAGAATATTGTATGTCTAAAATAATTTATGTTCACTGTGAATTAGGAACAAAGCGTCTTAAAATTTTTCAATTGAACATTTGTAACAAACTATATTATCTCTTATAATTCTTAGAACAACTACTTGTCCTCTTTATGAGCTCATTAAATTTACAATGCTTAGGTTATTGATCAAAAATTATGAGGTGATTATGTCTAAGGACAAGAATTAATATTAATAATAATTAACAATAGGTAATTGGCTTAAAAGAAATCTTTAAAAAAGTATTACTCAACTTTCTAAAATTAGGAAACTTACTCATTGTGAAGGTATCTTAGGTATGAATCCTCGTTGATAACTCTCATTATAAATTATTATTGTCCTATTATACCATCATCAAATATTATAATATGTAATTTTTGAATAAACACATTCTTATAATATGTTGAAAGAGTTAAAGTTCACGTGGGTTCTTAATCTTTAGCATTTATTTGTTTGTAAAAGTAGTGGTTTAATGAGTGGAGTTGTGCTTCTAGTGAGTGGAGTAGTAGGTCCTATTTGTTTGCTTTTATTAATTAATTTGTTTTTTTACGGGTTGATAGTTTACTTACAAAAAAGTTTATGATTAATAAATATGTGAAAAAGTAGAATATTTGCAGTAATCTTTGACTTCTTCCTAATTTTATCTTCAACAGTGGTATCAGAGAGACCAGAAAAAAAAAAAAAAGTGAGGTGGAGTTCGTGATAGTAAAAGCAATAGCTTTCTTTCTTCTTTGCAACAGCCAAAGTTGAATATGACATCAAAAAATTTCGTTCAACCTTCCATTCTTCTCTTTGATGGTCACTATGGCCATTGGAGCATGCTGATGGAGACTTTTTTCAGATCTAAAAAATATTGCCAAGTTGTTGATTCTGGAGTACCAGAACCAGCACATGGAACTGTGATGACAGAGGCATAGAGGATAGAAATAGAAGGATTGAAGTTAAAGGATTTGAAGGCAAAGAACGACCTCTTCTAAGCAATTGATCTATCACCTTGGAAACTATTCTCAGCAAAGAAACATCCAAGCAAATTTGGCATTCTATGAAAAGGAAATTTGAGGGGTTAGCAAAGGCAAAAAAGCAGCAGCTTCAAGCTCTTCGTATTGAGTTTGAAATGCTCCGTATGAAGTCAGGTGAGACAATAAACGATTTTCTTTCCAGAACAATGGCAATTGTTAACAAGATGCGAGTCCATAGGGAGAGAATAGAAGATGTGACTGTGGTTGAGAAAATTCTCAGATCGTTGACACCGAAATTTAATTATGTAGTTTGTTCAATTGAAGAATCTAAAGATGTTGATATTCTTTCAATTGATGAACTACATGGTTTATTATTGGTTTATGAACCAAAAATGTTCAAACAGGATAAAGAAGAGCAAGCACTACAAGTCTCTACGATTAATCCTTCTTCTACCTCGTCTAGAGCTAATAGAGGAAGAGGAAGAGGAAGAGGCAGAGGCAGGGGCAGAGGATATAATGACTGTAGTGAACCACAAAAAACTAATTACAACCAGGGTCATGATTCTCACGTAAGAGGAAGAGGTAGAGGTAGTCACCAATTCCACCACCTACAGATAGAAGTCAGGAGATAAATCCAATATTGAGTGATTTAGGTGCCACAGATATGGCCTCTATTAGTATGAATGTCATTACTAATTTGAATAAAGAATGTGGTGAAAAATCTAACCTTGCAGAAAAGCAAGTAGAAGATGTCTCACTCTTAATGGCATGTTGTATTAAGGAGGAAACTCACCAAAATATTTGGTATTTAGACACTCGCTGCAGCAACCAGATGTGTGGAGACAATAAGGCATTCTATGACCTGAATGAATCTTTCCGCAACACTGTCAAGTTTGGTGATAACTCTATAGTTTCTGTTATGAGCAAGTCAAAAGGAGTATGTCGAATTCAAGATTCAAAGAAAAGCCTAATTGCTCAAGTCAAAATGACTACCAACCTTATGTTTCCTTTGTATCTTTACAAAACTACCAATTTGTGTTTTTCTGCTAAGATGAAGTTGCATGGCTTTGGCATTTTCGCTACGAGTATCTGAACTTTCGTGGGTCAAGACGTTACAGCAGAAAAATATGGTGATTGGTCTTCCTCAAATTGAATGCCGTTAACAAGTTTTTGAAGAATGTGCTATTATTAAATAACACCGCAACAAATTTCCACAAGGAAAATCATGGAGAGCAAAGAAGGTGTTAGAGTTAGTGCATTCAGATCTTTTTCCAATGGAGGAAAAAGATACATAACTACCTTTATTGACGACTTTAGTTGAAAAACCTGGGTATATTTTTTGTAGGAGAAATCTGAAACCTTTGCAGCCTTCAAAAATTATAAAATGTTAGTTGAGAATGAAATAAGCAGCTTGATCAAAGTTCTTCGTATAGACCGTGACGGAGAATACATTTCACACAAATTTGCAAACTTTTATAAAAGCCATGGAATCAAGAGGCAACTTACTGCAGCTTAGACGCCTCAACAAAACAGTGTTTGCAAAAGGAAGAATTGCACAATACTTAATATAGTGCGAAGTCTTTTGGCAAGGAGCAGAATTCCTAAAAGTTTTTATCCTAAAGCTGTTAATTGGAGCGTTCATATTTTGAACAGAATCCCCACACTTGCTGTTCACAATATGACACCAGAGGAAGCGTGGAGTGGAAGAAGACCAGTGGTGGATCATTTTAGAGTTTTCAGATGTCTTGCCTATGCCCATATTTCAGATGAGAGAAGAAGAAAGCTAAACGACAAAGGGGAAAAATGCATTTTTCTTGGTGTTAGCTATAAGTCAAAAGCTTACAAGTTATACAATCCTATCACCAAAAAGATTGTAATCAGTCGTGATGTTATTTTCGATAAAGACAAATTCTGGCCATGGAATGACAAAACAACTTAACAACAAATTCCAACAGATTTTGATGGTGAAAATGATGAGACAAGGCAGTAGAATTTGTAGCAATTAGCAGCCAACCAAAATATTCCAACAGATGTTCATAGTCCACCTGCAGTTGCAGCTAAAGTAGACGCAAAACAATGGCCTCGCCGTGTTAGAAAATGACCTGCTTGGATGATGGACTACGATGTATCTGATTCTGATATTTGTGAGGATACACTTACGCATTTTGCTTTATTTTCAGATTGTGATCCTGTACCTTTTGAAGATGCTGTAAAAGAATCAAAATGGAGAAAAGCCATGGATGTTGAAATTGCATCGAAAGAAACAACACTTGGGAGTTGACAGAACTTCCAAAAGGGCAAAAGACCATTGGTGTGAAATGGGTGTACAAGACAAAGCTGAAGGAAAATGGAGACGTAGACAAGTACAAGGCATGCTTAGTAGCTAAAGGCTATAAGCAAGAGTTTGGTGTCGATTATAGAGAAGTCTTTGCACCAGTAGCAGGGCATGACACAATCAAGACTAGTGATTGCTTTGGTCATAGCCTATCTTCCAGTTAGATGTAAAATCAGCCTTTTTACATGGAGATTTGGAAGAGCAGGTATTTATCGATCAACCTCCTGGTTATATTAAACTTGGAAATGAGCATAAAGTTTACAAATTAAAGAAAGCTTTATACGGATTAAAACAAGCTCCGCGAGCTTGGTACAGTCGAATTAATGCATATTTTTTGAAAGAAGACTTTAAAAAATCTCCATATGGGCATACACTTTTTGTTAAAATTGGTGATAATGGACAAATGCTCATTGTTTGTTTATATCTGGATGATTTAATCTTTTGCCTTGACTTTGTTTATGCTGATTAGGGGACAGTTTCAGATCAGGCCACAAAGGGAAACTTCTTCATTGTGGCCTTTAGGTAGTAGTTTCTCTATTAAAGCCTTTTCTTGCCTTTCTACACCTGGCCTCTACTATTTACTCCCTGGTTTCTTGAGGGGTGATCTTTTGCGATGGATTCTCAATGAAGAAATACTCTCTTCATTCTTTAAAAATTTCAACCTTGCTGGATTGTGTCTGCTGAGGCCGTCCCCCAGAATGATTCTCTTTAGATTCTCAATCTTCCTCTCCATCATTCCTACTTTGTCTTCCAAAGCCTTTACTGCTTGTCTTTCTCCAAACGCCTTCACTTGCTTTCTCTCAATTGCTATACAGGTCTAATTACGTCCGTCTCTACTTCATGCATTGTCGTTTGCCCTTAGGATGGTTCCAATAGGGCTAAGGGGATGTTAGAATCCGATGACTCCTACTTGCGAGGTTTTCTTGATTGTGGTTTCTTGACAACTATTTGCTCCTTGATCATAGCTATAGCTTTTTAATCGTAATTCTTTCTCACAGACAGTACCAACTGTTGATATCGAAATTGTATCTTTCATTATCATGTAATAAGAATTATACTTTTCTTATTTCTTTGTAGGAAAGGAGAATTTTTATTGTTGAATAAGTAGTGTGTACCCCTCTTCATGGGTAAGGTCCTAAATATATGCACACAACTTTCCTTTTTTTTTACTAATATTAGGGGTTTGAATTTATATAAAATATGCGTTGTATCTTGTAAAATCCTAACTTACCTTAAATTAAAACTTCCAAACTTAACTTTTCTTTTACTACAAGAATCTCCCTCTAATCAAGCTTACTTGTGGAGCACCTGATCAGATACATACCGAGCTGATCTAATTAAAGCGTATAAGGCTAATCAAGAGTTAGGCCTGTTAACAGAAAGCCCATTAATCCCACGGGCCTGAGGCCATCTTCCCAAACATCTCACAATTATATGGTTTTGAATTGTTATCTTTTGAGTTCTTTATTATTAGAGGCATTATAATATATATATATATATATAGTAGTTATTAAGAAAAATATAAGTTTTCTTTCAATTTATAAACTTCTTCATAATTCATATATTAGAGAAATTGAAAGATAATTAATACTAAAAAGGACATTTAACAGTCAATAAGCAGAATTAAACATTATAATTTCTAATTTCAAATGAAAACCACTGATAACATTTAATTAATAAAATTAATTAATATATATTTTTTAATATTGATAGCATCTATATCTGTAGTTCAGAAGAAAATTATAAACCTCTGTTAATGTTTCGTATTAATTTGGTTTAATTCTAAAAACTTATTATATATCTAATCAATTACACAACATATGTTTCAGATTGCAAAAATAATTATTATTATGTGTGTTTACATATAAAGATATTATTTTCCTTGAAAGACTAACTTTTCCTTGCAATAATTTTATTGTGCTCATAATACTCTTGACATCGTGAAATTAATAAATATGTATATAATATATATATATATATATTGATATAACAGTACAAAAATACTTTCACCTAATTTCCTTTTTCTTCAGTTTTCACCTTCAAACTTGATAAATAAAAAACAAACATGTTATTTAAACATATTAAATTGGTTAAGAAGAATATAAAATATATTTAATTATTAATTCTATTAATAAATTACACTAATTTTTTTTTTTTTACTTTTATAAATTTTCCCAAAAAAATATAATAAATTTAATATAATCTTTCAAATAAAAATATTAATATAAGAATAAAATGTTAAAATATATTTCAAAATTTTTTTAACAATTAAATATCAAATTTATTGCAAAAAAAAAAAGATATAAGTATTTTAACATGAGTTTTAAATATTTTAATATGAATTTAATTTAACTCATTTTTAAAATTTTTTAATAATATTTTATTTTTCAAATTTTCTGTTGAAATAACATATTAAATATATATTTAGTTTTGAGTATATTATGAAAAAAATATTAAATATAGACTAAATTGTTATATTTTAAAAAATTATATTGTGAAAAATATTAAAATAGGGAGTAAAGTGTTCTATTGAAATAAAATATACATCAAAGTAATATTATATAAAAGATGAGAGATACAAATGATAATAAACTAATCAATCAACTAACAGAAACAAAAGTTTAGGGGGTATCTACTTATTTATCCAAACGTCAAGAGATCATCTGTCTTTTCTTAAATATTAGTGAAATATTTACCTATTAAGTCAAATATTAGAGGAAAAAATGTCAATATTCCTATATATTATATATATATATATATTTAATTCATGTTTAGATCATTCTGTTCTAAATTATTTAAAAAAAGCCCAATAAAAATAAGCAAGGATGTTAGATATTGGGCCAGACTCGTGAAGCACAACATGAGTTTGGTACAAAACCTAAGAGGCCATCCTGACACTCGAGTCCACATGATCTCAAACCAAATTTATATATTGGGGATTAAATTCTAATTAAATTTTATCGATATTTTGATGATTTAAGTCAATTAAAAATTCTAAAAATTTAAATTAGGAAAAGCCCATAGCCCAATACCACTTGACTATACGGGTAAGTTTGATAGGATGCATTAAATTATATTGAATTGTAATGAAATAAATTATATTATATTATAATAAATTGTACTGTATAAAATCTAATGTAATATTATATTGTGTGAAATTATATTATAATATATTAATTGCACAAAATAATTTTAAAAACTTTTTAATTATAAATTATTATTTTTAATTAATAATAAAATAATTTTAAAATTATTATTTTAAAATAATAAATAAAAATAATATAATATGGACTTGACCTAGAAGAGGGGTGGGTTAAGTTTGAGGAGTCTGTATTGTATTATTTTTAATTTTTATACAGTTGAGTCTCTGTTTCAAATACTAAACAAAAAAAATCATATTCCAAACAGTGTAATAGTGTAATCTAGACTCACCTACCAAATATACCCTAAAGCACTTATAGTTTAGGCTAAATTGATTTCTTAATTGTTAGAATTTTAGTGTAACACCATGTGCAAAAAATTTGAATTTTATGAGTCAAACTGACTCCACATGATACCTTCGTTATTTTTTAAAACGAATAGAAGAAAGTCACAAATGAAAAATTAAAAAAAATAAAAAAAAGAACGAAAATTTGATGTCGTTACCTTACCTCGCCAAATCAATTTCTTGTCTTCTGCTTTATCGCCAGAATCGCAGTTTCTAATGATAGTAGTGGTGGTGGTGGTGATAACTGATGGTGGAGGAGGATTTGATGATGGTGGTGGTGGTGATGGTGATCAACGGTGGAGAAGTTGTGGGTGGAAGATTTGTGGGAGAAGAAAGAGGATTGGATCATAATCTAATGATGATGACGATGGTGGTGCTGGTGGTGATCGACTATGGAGGAGAGGTTATGGGCTTGAAAGATTTGTGGGTGTCAGAGATTTATGGTATAAAAAGAAAAAGAAAAATAAAAAAAAATGATAAATAAAATTAAAAGATGATAATATTATCTTTAAGTAATTTTTTTATTTTGTTATTCTATTATGTTAATAGGTCTCTTCATTGTTTTATGAAGCCTACCAAAATATATATGGAATTTATTAGGGTTATTTTCATAAAATCACAAAAAATTTGATTTTTTTTTTTATCATCTTAATTAATAATAGGGTATAAAAAGATATTTTTGAAACAAGACTTGAGAGGTATTGACCATTTCTCTAATTTTAATTTTTTTATATTATTTGATATAATTTAAGTTCTGAATTTAAAATTATAAAACTATTTCGTTAAATAGAATGCTTTATATTGCCACATTGTTTATAACGATTAAACCTACACGTATTTTTCTTCTTAGAAATATGATCCACGTGTGCTTCTTTTATCTTTTTTTCTTTTTATTTTCCATTTATAGCGATTATCTTTACCAACTTTTGAAACTTTACACCTACTATTAATATAATTATTTATAGTAATCACCAATCATATGTTTACAAATATTTCATGGTTGTGAATGTCAACATTTTTCAGCAACGAAGAGCCAAAATCAGATAGTTTTTAAATATATTTAAATTTAACTCTCAAATTTTCAGTACTGCTAACAGTAATATTAGGTGCAGTCAACGTTGAATGAGTATAATAATACTTAATTGGATAGAAAATAAATGTTAGAATCAGTGTTCATGAATATGCATGTAAATCCACGTAGTATTACATGATGAGGACATTAAGATGTATCTTACAGTCTTGAACTCTTCGATTTAATGTAATTCTTTAACTGTTTTTTATTTTCTTTTTTGTTATAATTCTTAAATTTTTGTTACGGTTTCAAGTTTTTTTTTTTCCTTAATTTGAGAGTTGTATTACTGCAACTAAATACACGATATTTCTATTAATATTTTATTTACTTTAAATTGTTATGGTTAAATTTTATATTTTAAAAGTAATTTGATTATTTACTATATTCTTATTAATGAAAGTTTTCTCTGCCGAAGTCAAAAAGTTATTTCCTCCTTTCGACAGTTTTCAATATTATAAAGCAAATATATTCTTTTATGAGTCAAATTAGTAAAATCTCATGTTTTTCAAATCAAACAGGAAGGTAATAAGTCGAATGTCTATTCACTTTTCCTTTCTTTTTTTTCTCTTTTAATTTTTAATAATATATTAACATCTAAGACCTTTTTTTTTTTTAAACCTGAAACTTAAATGACTTTTCTTTCTTACTCTTATATACTCCTTAATTTGTTAGTTTATTTGAAAAAATTAGTTCAAATATAATTATGATTGGAGATAATCTAAAAGTTAGTAGAATTCTAATTCAAAATAATTCAGTATTCTGGCTTACTTATAATTCAAATGAAATATAATTTCTCACAAAAGACTCTTTGATAGATTTGACCTAAATAAGAAATGTTAATTAAAATGTTATGAATTTGAATATTTACTTTTTATCTTTTAGGTCATTATTCTTTAATATGAATTCAATAACTCTTTTATTGTGCTAACATGATGAATAAATCTAAATATATAAATCAGATGATTTTAAAGAATATGTTTATTTTTTATTTACTACGTCGAATATAAATTATCAAAATTAATGATTTTATTTGTTATATCTTATAATTAGTTAAGATAAACTTTATATATAAATAAGAAAATAAATAAATTTTACAAAAATATCCTAGTTTACTATAATTATATTTAAGTTGTTTTATTCAGTCATAGTTATTAAGTTTTCAAGAAAACAAACACTTTTAAAACATTTTAACTATTAATGACATCAAGCAAATCAAGCATTATAATGACTTGATTTGCAAGATCATTCTGCCAAATCAAACATTATAATGTTTGATTTGGAAACTTATTATCTCCTTTAATGTTGATTTTATTTCCCTTTATTATTATGATTTTATTTTCTTATTTGATCTCATTAATTGTACATATTTTGTTTTCCTTTCTGTGTTTATTGTAAGCCTATAAAAAGGCCATCCTTGTTCATAATTATATTCAAGAAATAAGAATCAATTTCTTCACATGGTATTAGAGGCAAGTTTGGCTTCTTTTCAGTCTCAGTTTTGCTTCTAGTTCTAGTTTTCAGAATTCTATCTCTTGGGATCATCAAACTGTCGCCGTTCTCAGCTGCATGTGTACCTCATGCACTGCCATCTTCATCTGTGCATGAAACTCACGCACCACCCCATCTCGACCTCCGCTTGCAACATCGCCAATGCTTGCAATTTTAGAACGAGCCGACTAGCACAGTGGTTGCCTCTATTTCTGGCTGCGAGCCATCCTTCACTACCGCAAAGACAATGTTTTTAACAGTTTTGCCAAACTCTGATCTGGTCAAATGACGGTGCATCTTGCCTCAGCACCATCGCCGTTTAATTCAAAATTGGCCATTCGTTCTTCCCTAGTCCCTGATTTTCATTTCTGGCGACCTATCATCTCTGCCAAATTTGAGTCAAACCCACTTTTGCTTGATCTTGCTCCGGCCAATCAATAATATGTCTTGTCTCACCCTCGTCGTCGTTTGCCTTAAAAGTAACCAATCAACCTTTTTATGGCCTTTGTTCCCTGTTTTTGACCACCTTTCAGTGAGATCAATGTCAAGTCCAAATCTATTGTACCTTTCATCGTTTAAGAAACTTTCCAGCAAGTCAGCCATTATCGCCGATCAACTTTGCTTTTGCGTCCTCACATTATGGACAAATATGATGTTTCTCACCCTATTTACATTCAGTTGGATGGTCATAACTATATTTTATGGGCTCAAGCAATGTCCAGTTCCTTAAGGGGCGATGTCTTTGGCAATATATTACTAGCCATGTCAACAAACCTATCAAAACTGATGAAAAGTTTGCTCATCATTGGAAGAATGGGATAGCAAAAATCATGAAATTATTATATAGTTCCGTAATACTTTTATCTCATCCATCCATCTACAATTTGAGAGATTTGAAAATAGCCAAAGCACTATAGGACTTCCTCACTCATTGGTATATTGCCATTAATCTATCACGCAATTATCAAATCCTATACCAGCTGTATTAGATGTGCCAAGAACCTGGCCAGTCTATCTTTGATTTTCACTTACAAATGCAGTTTTTATAAGACCAGTTATCACTTTCAGAAGCTAAATGGACAATCTCTGAGGATGCAGCGAGATTTGCTGCTTATAGGGATAAACAAAGGTTAATGATGTTTCTCATGACCTTATAAGATATATTTGAACCTACTAGAGCTTTTCTTCTCGACCAAAAACCTTTATCTACTCTTGATAAAGCTATTGATATGCTTGTCTCTAAAGAAACTCGAGTTGCTACTCTACAATCACTTCACTTTGACATTGCTCTAGCTACAAGTTCAGCTTTTCAGCCTATCTTTATAGTATGTTGCAACTATTACCATAAGACTAGTCATTGGAAACTCAATTGTCTCAGTAGAAGATGCAAAGTTTGTCGCAAAGTTGGTCCTCAGCATTTTGCACAAGATTGTCCAAATAAAAGAAGATTGAAGCCTCCTCCACCACTGTCTGCTACTATTGTTGATAATACCAATGACTATCCTACCTCATCATCTCTTACCATCAATGATCTCGCATATCTTCTTCAATAACTTCTGCAGAAATCTCGTAATCCTCTCATTTTAGTTTCCTAAATTCCCTTAGGTATATTCTCTTGGTACTTTGACTCTGCGATCTATAATCATATGACTGCTAACTCTACTCTTTTCTCTTTTAAATTTCTTATTCAACATTTTTCTGACACTCAAACAATGAATGGATCTACTGTGTATGTTAGTCACTTAGGCCAAATCGCCTTATGTAATCTCTCTTTCTTCGATGTCAAACTCTCAGTTGATCATTTGTATGCATTAGTGGCCATCTCCTTCAACAAATCATAAGCCTTATCAATAGTTTTTCCCATTTAAACACCTTCTATTGTTGCATCTACAAGTGTTCTAGTTGACTCCATTTCATGTTAGGAAAAGGTAATGATGTCATTTCTTATCTTTCCCGTCTTCATCAGCGGAAAAAATTTTGCCAAAATTTTTTGCGCCAAGTCATCCCAAGTGGTGACAGTACTTGGCAAAAGTGAACTTAACCAATTTTTTGCCTTGTCGCTCAGTGAGAATAGAAAAAATCTCAACCTCACAGCATCATCTAACACACTGTTATATTTAAAAGTGTCACAAATCTTTAAGAAGTTTGCAATGTGGGTGCTTGGATCATTATATACTAAACCACTAAATGGCACTGAGATTTGAATCATCTAAAGTTGTTTGCTTGAATGGCGGATCTTCTAATACTATTTGAAGCTCAATTAGCTATTGAAATAGTAAATTTCCTTAAAGTTCGCTAATCTTCAGCTCCAACATTATCCCTAAAATTTTGTCTCGAGGTTTTTTGTTTCTTACTTTTCTGATGCACCCAAGAAAATACCTAAGATACAAAACAAAAATAATAGTTCAAAATAAACTCAAAATTAATCTAAATAGATAGTAAAAAAATTTAACATGGCCCAGCAACAGTGCCAAAAACTTGTTGTGTGATTCATATAGTGTGTACGCAATACTTGCAAGTATACTGAATTATAACAAGTAATATAATGATAAGATGGTTTCGACCCCACAAGGAATGTTAATTAATTAAGTATCGAAGGTGATTAATTTATAAACTTATTTGAAGAAATTAAAATAATTTGAGTGAGAAAGTAAAATAAATAAAAATTAACAATTTAACAAATTAATTAAAAGTTTCAATTAACAGAAAAAATCAAGGGCTAATGATTTTATCTTAATTAGTCGCATCCAATTCTTCAATTGACGTAATTCTAATTTAATAGTAGCATTACCAGTTAATTATCTTAATTTATTCGACAATCTCTCTTAAAATTAATCAAAACTACTTCTCACCTAATAATTTACTATATCTCTATGTGAAATTAATTAAACGGAAGTGCATTATGATTAGTGATAATTTTTAATTAAACTACACAAATCATATTATTATATTTCTGTCTAACATGCAATTTACTGTATTTATCACACACTCTAGATATGATATCACTTCTCAGTTCATATCAATTACATTTCATTCAAACATTGGTTAAATATTTAAAAACATTAATCATTATAATAAATATTCAATATAAGATATCAAATAAAAAATAACACAATATCAAAAAATGAATACTTTCAATAGATTAAATCATTATTCTAAAAAATAAATTCAGCCAGATATGAAATAGAGTTCAAGTTTAATTATAAAAAATTTAATAATTAAATATATAATCTTAATAAACACAAAAATTATTCAATTTAAGAAGAAATAAAATAAAGAGAAAGGTAAAACTAGATTTAGAGAGCTTTCATCCTCAAAACTTCATGTCTCCATCCTTTATCTTTTTAAATTTTCCTTCTCTATCACTAGTTTCATCCCCTTCTCTCTATTCTTTTTTTCTCTTTCTAGAACTCCATTCCTCAAGTAGCTATGGTGGCTTATGGTTAGAAAAATATAAAAACCTAAAAGTCACTAAATCTGGTCATCCATAAGAGATCCAAAGGTCAAAAATAGGTCATAAATTAATAAAAAATGTCATTTGCCTCACAAATGGTATGGGCACGCACTCTGGTGGCGTGGCCGCGCCATGATTTGCGCAAGCGCGCCATTGTTTCTGTCACTCATGGCCGATCATAAGCAAAATTTTGGTTAGGTCCCTCTTCTATTGATTATTTAATATTTGATCTCTAATTTGATGTTTTTATATTTTAGTTCTCATTGGCTTGCATTTTGGTCCCCAAGAACAAAACTTTGGGGTTTAGCCGAATGGTTAGCAAATATACTTTTATGCTCCATTTTCATGCTTTTCATGTTAAAACACTCCAATACATGTAAAATAATACTTGAAGCAGATTAAACAACGTTAAATACTTGAAGCAGATTAAACAACGTTAAATATACTATTTAATGATAGATAATTTAAGTATAATTATGTAATAAAAATTAATATATCAAATTCTGTAACCAAAAAGACAGCCATGCCAATGATTGTCACTCCTGGAAACAAATGCTGGGCCTCCCCGTATTACCTAAGGCAAATACTACAACCATTAGCACCAACCGGGCTTAAATCCTACCTGGCTACTTAACATACAAGCCTCTTATCATGTCACATCTGACTTAAGCAATCTCTCCATTCGGCAGCCATACAAAGGTCCTTCCGACATAGTGATTGGAGATGGTTTAGGTTTGAAAATCACACACACTCGCAAATCAATTATCTCCACTCCTTCCAATTCTTTTACTCTTTTACTCTTTCAAATGTTCTATGTGTGCCCAATATGCAACAAAATCTCATCTCAGTATCATAATTTTGCAAGAACAATAATACATTAATTGAATTTAATCCCACTTCTTTTTATGTTAAGGATCTAGTCACGAGGATACCACTCGCCAAAGGATGGAGCAGAAATAATGTCTATGAATGGTCATTGACTGAAGACGTGCAATCGGTGATCAAACAAGCATGTTATGGTGTCAAAACTACTCTTAGTAGTTGGCATAATCGTCTTGGCCATTCGTCTTCTAAAATTCTTCACCGTATTTTATCTTCCGATAAATTGCCTATTCAATCAAGTAGTCGAAGTTTACTTTTTGTAATTTGTGTCAGTGCAACAAAAGTCATCAACTACCTTTTGGTATCTCTAGTTTAAAAAGTCGTTGTCCTCTAGATTTGACATATGCAAATGTTATTCGTTCAATTGATCTTCACTCCTCGTATGTTATCTTTGTTGGTCACTTTGCCAAATATTCATGGCTTTTCTCAATGTCCCATAAATCTAATATATATTCTATTTTTCAAAAATTTAAAGCAATGTAGAGAAATACTTTCAAACAGCCATCAAAACCATCTACTTTGATGGTGGAAAAAAATACATGGGCTTAAATACAATCTTTGAAAATAATCGAATACAACGTCTTGTCTCTCCTCCATACACCCCTCAACATGTCGCATCTGCTGAGCAACGTCATAGACATATTGTGGAAACAGGCTTTGCTCTTTTGCACCGTGCTGCTTTACCCTTTTCATTCTGGACTTATGCATTCCATGCTGCGGTTTACCTTATCAATAAACTTCCTATATATATTCTTAATAACAAATCGCCCTTTGAATGCATGTTCAAAACTCTACCTAATTACTCTAAATTACGGGCTTTTGGTTGTCTTTGTTATCTATGGCTGTGCCCATACACTAAACACAGTTAGAACCACGCTCAAAGCCATGTATCTTTCTTGGCTACTCAAATCTTCACACTGCCTATATTTGTTTTGAAGTAACTAGTCATAATTTTTTTTATTCTCGTCATGTTCAGTTTGTTAAGAACTACTTTCCGTCTCTTTCTCTTCAAACTGTGCTGATCGTGTCACTACCACCCCCTTTTTGCTTATGGTCAACATTGTTCAGTTCACTTACTCTTTTGCACACTGTGATTCCACCTGCGAATGTTCATGTCTCCCTCAGCTCCTCTGATTCTACCACCATCTCACCTATTGAATCTCCGTCATCTTCCACTTCCTTGCACGATACTTCTTTCCCCTCTTCATCTACTCCTTCCACATCTCACCTTACTGCCTCCCACACCGTTGACATCATAGATGCTGATTCACCGCCACTTGTGCATCTTCGGACTGAATTACCAAATGCATTGTATCTGTTCCATCCTCCCAAGACCATTCTGACCATGCTTGTACTATTATGCCCCCTTCTAGTACTATTTCCGAAATGCCCTTGCCACTATCACTCCTGCCATGACCACTCGCTCCAAAAATCACATTTTTTGAGCTCATACCAAATTCTCATATACTGCTAGCATCCATTTTCTTCCCCTCACTTTAGAACCTGCAAATATCACTCAAGCCCTTCAAGACCCAAACTAGAAACATGTCATGTGAAAAGAAATCTCTGCCTTACAACGTAATGTCACCGGGGCATTGGTTCCTCGCTCTAGCAATCACAATATCACTGGCTGCAAATGGATGTATAGAGTGAAGCGGCATCTAAATGCTAGTGTTGCTCGTTCCAAAGCTCGACTTGTTGCCAAGGGCTTTCATCAACATTCGGGAGTTGAATAACTTGAAACCTTCAGTCTTGTGATAAAATCCACAACCATTTGTGTTGCGCTCACAATTGCTTTCTCTCGTGAGTAGCCAATTCATCAACTGGACGTGAATAATGCATTCCTTCATGATTACCTTTCTATGGAAGTATATATGTCTCAACCGCCTGGCTTTATTGATCAAGCTCATCCTACTCATGTGTGCCGCTTACGCCATTCTCTTTATGGCCTCAAACAGGCACCCCCTACTTGGTTTCAAGAGCTCCGGGGCTTCCTCGTGTCCTTTGGCTTCACCGATGCCAAATTTGACACCTTTTATTTGTTTACCACCGCAATTACTTAACCATCTATTTTTTGGTATATGTTGATGATCTTTTGATTACAAGTAGTTCTGCTTCACTAGTTCAATAGTTCATTGATGCTCTTTCAAAACGCTTCTTAGTTAAAGATCTCGGTTACTTGCACTTTTTCTTGGGGGTTGAAGTTCTTCCAACCTCTCACGGCTTATTCCTCTCCCAACACCAGTATATTCGTGAATTGCTGGAACAGTTTTACCTAGAAGGCATTAAAGAGTCAGCTGCACCCATCAGCTCTTCATCTCAATTAATCCTTCGTGATGGTACACCCCCTGCCGATGCCAAGCTCAAATCAGTGCTTTGTTTCCTTGGTTTGTCATACTCTATATATAATGCACTAGCTGTACAATTCCTAGTCCCTAGGCAATTGTCTTAATTATTTATCCTTTTATAGTTGTATATGGCTGTATATATGTGCTGCAATTTTGTGAATAATATACTAGTTTTACAATACCAAAACTTTAAGTCCTCTAAACCTCTTTACTAAGCCCATGGATGTGGACCCAAATCGGAGCATGAGATTGTTATCAATGGATGTGCCATTGATAACAGGCACGAGCCTCCGCTCCAAGCTGTCCGCATGTCTATCTCTTCATGAAATGGGTATCAAAGAAGCCTCGGGCTAAAGAAGCAGAAGATGGTTTCCAAATCTGTTGCAAATGCTATTTCAAATCCTCCACCTTCAAAGGTTTCAAACGGGAGTGTAGGACCATCCATCCCATCAGATTGGTTTTACACAAATCAATTCTTACTTATGTAAATCAGGCTTAATATGCGCCACAATCGCTTCCGCACGTCGGGTAAGCAGAGGCAACTGGTGGGAAAATTGCGGAAGATCATTCGTTTTGGCCAGAAGTAAGCAAAGGCTTTTTTCTTCTGGGGTGGTGGATTGACAATCGTTTCTAGAGGGGTCGGGTTGTGGTAGGTAGATTATGGCGCGCAAGGATGGAGGCAATCTCTTCCAGACGGTCATGATTGCCGAAAAGACGACAAGGAAAGAAAGAAAGACAGAAAAAGAAGGAAACAGGCAGAAAAAGGTAAGTCAAGGAAATAAAGGAAAGCAAAAAACTTCCAAGGATATAGAAAGTTTAGAGTAGCGAAAGAGAAAACCATCTTCCTTAGACTAATTTAGTAAGATGGCCAAGATATGCATTCCTATAGCCATTTCATTCTTCAAACAGATGTACATAATCTTCATCCAGACCATCTTTAATTTTCGTTTCTTTTTCTTCTTTTTTCTCCATTATTTAGTTTTTTTTCTCCTTCGCCAATTTAGGTTCACTTCATATATCGAATTTTCTTATTCTTTTTCTTTTTCCTTGTAGATTAAAGTCATAATATAGTAATAGCAATGGAGTTTTCTAGGGCATTAAAAACTTAATAAATAGATTTCATTAATTCAACTTCTGCAGTTTTGAGTGCAATATACAATAGCTGTGGTGTATTCTGGGGCATTTTCATTTTATTAAAGAAGCTACAAGCCTACCGAAAAGCACTTTCATCATCTAGCTTCAGAGCTTAAATCATTTTTTTTTTACATAAAAGACTTGCCTCATTAGTCTAACATCTTTTTATATGTATATAATCTTCAATTTGCTTTGTCTTGCATACTCCTAATTTATTTCTCCCATAGTTTGCACGAGCATAAGAAGGCTTCTGATGTCTTGGTAAGTGGAATATTACATTGATTGCTAATGGTTCCACTTCTCTCAGTAATTTTTTATACCTTTTTTTACAAAAATTTCAATTTCTTTTTTTTACACTTTATCCATTTGTCCCTTCTCTTTCTCTCACTTTATAACTCTCTTGACTTCTTTTTCTCTGACTCTATCATGGACTGTTGTGATGATATCCGATTTCTTCACTCTATTGATGTAGGACAACCTGACTAGTGTTTTTCTTTAATTTTTATTTTTAATATTTAACTTCTTTTATTTTTTTGGTAGAAATTCTTTTTCTTTATTTAAGTAGGTTTAGGTTTTCTCTATTATAAATAGAGGGCTTACAGTATTGTTTGGACACCTTTCTTTTAATAAAATTTCATTCAAAAACTTTTGAAACTTTAGTTTCGTTTATTTTTGCATTTCCGCTTCGTCAATTGGTATCAGAGCAGGAATTGCAATGGTGTGCAACAGCGATGCAGGAAGCAACCATCCTACTGACGATGTTCAGGGGGTGCAGGCACTAACAGTGGAGCTATTTGTGCAATAGCCGTAAAAGCTGGGAGGGCAGCCGTTAGAGAATTCACTCAAACCATTCGTCAAGAATTAGCAGATTTTGATCGAAGGTTGGAGAGGTTAGAACTAAGCGGCAACAAGATGGTTGAACATGAGCGTAGAGGGACAGACGGGATCCCGCCCCGTGGTTCGACGCCAGTGCCGCAACCACTTGGCATTATTAACGACAAAACTCAGAGGTATGAGGATTTAAATGATGATATAATTGAGTAAGGTTCTGTCAGGACACGTTAAAGTGGAAATTATGGTGATTATAAAGTAAACTTAGATCTTCCTGTGTTTAAAGGGAGTTTGCACATAAAAAACTTTCTTGATTGGTTGGTAGATGTTGAGAATTCTTTTGATTATATGAATATTTCTGATGAAAGGAAAGTAAAATTAGTAGCTATGAAGTTAAAAGGGGGTGCATCCGCTTGGTGGCAGAAGGTTTAGAATAAACGACGGCGTGAAAGAAAAGACATAATTAGGTCTTGGGAGCGCATGAAACAGAAGATGAAGGCTCAGTATTTGCCCTTTAATTATGAGCAGGATTTATTTAAGCAATTAAATAATTGCCGACAGGGAAATCGTTCAGTCGACGATTATGCTGAAGAATTCCATAGGTTATGTTTTAGGAACAACTTGAAGGAGTCAAAATCACAATTGGTTGCCAGATTCACTGGAGGGTTATGAACTGACATATAAGACCAGCTTGACATGTATACAATTTGGGATTTTTCTGAACTTGTGAGTAAGGCAAGAAAGTTGGAGAGGTAATTAAAACGGGTTGTTATTAAACCGAAAATTGCAACACGACAGTTTTCGACTTCACCAAATCCAGTACCACAAAATAAGGGTGTAGCACCAAATATAGGTGGAGGAGAAACTAGGCAAAGGGGTAATTTTGCTAACCCACGGACTATTCAGCAACAAACTAATAACCCGTATGTGAAGCCAATGCCAAACAAATGTTATAGATGTCAATAGGCTGGACATAGGTCCAATAAATGGGGGGAAAAATAAAGGTGTGACGCATTATGTGGACGTTGCAGTATAAGGTGAAGAAGGCGAATATGAAGACGGGGAAGAGGTTGATGTGGTGATGTGGTTATGGTGATGAAGGAGAAGCCGTTTCTTGTATTGTGCAGAAGCTATTACTGACACCTAAAACAGAAGAGGAGACATAATGAAATAAGATTTTTCGTATGAAGGGAACAATTAAGAATAAAGTGTGCAAGGTGATAATTGACAGCGGTAGTAGTGAAAATATAGTCTCTAAGGCATTAGTAAATGCTTTGGATTTGCCTATGGAAAAACACCCGTCACCCTATAAAATTGGCTGGATTAAGAAGGGAACTGAAACACGCGTAACTGAAATATGTAAGCTTTCTTTTTCGATTGGAAAGTATTATAAAAGTGATGTGTTGTGTGATGTCGTGGATATGGATGCATGCCATGTGTTGCTCGGAAGGCCATGGCAATATGATGTTGATGCGATACATAGAGGACGACGAAACATTTATGAGTTTTGGTGGGATGGGAAGAAAATAGTATTGATGCCAATGAGTGAAACTAAAGAAGGGCAGAAGGTTCTTGGAGTAGAGGGGACAAACTTTTTAACTGTAGTGGAAGGACATATGAAAGAAGATTGTGAGGGTTGTATGATGGTAGCAAAGGATGAGGAATTGGAACCAATGGTGAAGATTCCAGAGATCATACAGCCATTATTGTCTGAATTTTCTGATGTAGTTCCAGAGGAGATGCCAAACGGGTTACCACCTATGCGAGATATACAACAAAGCATTGATTTTGTGCTTGGAGCCAGTTATCCCAATTTGCCACATTATAGAATGAGTCCTAAGGAGCATGAGATTTTGCAAAAGCAAGTGGATGAGCTACTTAAGAAAGGGTTTATTAGGGAGAGCAAAAGTCCCAGTTCCCGTGCTTCTAGTCCCTAAAAAGGATGGTAGTTGGCGGATGTGCATAGATAGCAGAGCAATTAACAGAATAAGCATTAGATATCAATTTCCAATCCCACGGTTACAAGATATGCTAGATCAGCTTGGAGAAGCAAAAGTGTTTTCCAAACTCGACTTGCGTAATGGTTATCATCAAATTCGCATTAAACCTTCAGATGAGTGGAAGACAGCATTCAATACTAAAGAGGGATTGTATGAATGGATGGTAATGCCTTTCGGTTTGTCAAATACACCAAGCACTTTTATGTGGCTTATGAATCAGGTATTGAAACCTTTTGCTTTCAAGTTTGTTGTGGTATATTTTGATGACATCTTAATTTATAGTAGTGATGAGAAGAGTCATTTGGTTCATTTGAGGGAGGTGTTCAAAGCACTGAGGAAAAATAAGTTGTTTGTCAACTTAAAGAAATGTAATTTTATGTAGTGAAATTTAGTATTTTTGGGATTTATAGTTGGGGCTGACGACATTACAGTTAATAAGTCTAAGGTTAAGGCAATTCGAGAATTGCCTACACCAAAAACTGTCGGGGAAGTAAGGAGTTTTCATGGATTAGTGACATTTCATCGTCGGTTCATTCGTAACTTTAGCACCATCGCAGCACCTATTACTGAGTGTTTGAAGAAGGGAAAGTTTAATTGCCATTAGCTAACTTTGATAAGGTATTTGAGATGGAGTGTGATGCTTCGGGAATAGGTATTGGTGCTGTTCTCAGTCAAGAAGGTAGATCTATTGAGTATTTTAGTGAAAAGTTGTGTGACGCTAGACAAAAATGTTCTACATATGACTAAGAATTTTATGCAGTATTCAGGGCATTGATGCATTGGGAGCATTACTTGATTCAGAGGGAGTTTGTGCTTTATAGTGATCACCAGGCATTGAAGTATATCAATAGTCAACATTATTTAAATAAAATATATGCTAGGTGGGTGTCATTTATGCAGAAATTTACATTTGTATTGAAGCATAAGTCTGGGCAACAGAATAAGGTAGCTGATGCTTTGAGTAGGCGAGCTACTTTATTGGTCATTTTGAGTAATGAAATAATTGGATTTGAGGTAGTGAAAGAACAATATGCAACTGATGAAGATTTTCACATCATTTGGGATCAGTTTAATCATAATCAGCGAGCAGCAGATTTTCTTATTCATGACGGATATCTGTTTAAAGCCAACAAGTTATGCATTCCTCGTTGTTCATTACGAGAGCAGTTAATACGGGAATTACATGGTGGCGGTTTGGCTGATCATGTGGGGCGAGACAAGACAATCGCTTTGGTGGAAGAGAGGTATTGCTGGCCGCAACTTAAACGAGATGTAGGAAGAATTGTACGGCAGTGCCAAGTGTGCCAAGTTGCTAAGGGACAGGTTCAGAATACTGAATTGTATACGCCATTACCCGTGCCTGAAAATATTTGGGAGGATATGTCAATGGATTTTGTGCTAGGATTACCGCATACCCAACGAGGTAATGATTCTGTCTTTGTTGTTGTGGATCGTTTTTCAAAGATGGCATATTTTATTGCTTGTAAGAAAACTGGTGATGCAACTTATGTGGCGGGATTATACTTTAAGGAAGTGGTTCGTCTACATGGTATTCCTAAGTCTATTACGTCAGATAGGGATGTCAAATTTTTTAGTCATTTTTGGCGTACTTTATGGGGGAAATTTGATACGAAGTTGCAGTACAATAGTTTTATTCACCCTCAAACTGATGGGCAAACAGAGGTGGTTAATCGCACATTATAAAACATGTTGCGTTGTATTTGTGGGGAGAAGCCTAAGCAATGGGATGTAGTGTTACCTCAAGTAAAATTTGCTTATAATAGTATGATGAATCGTTCGAGTAGGAAAACTCCATTTGAGGTGGTTTATTTGCAGCCACCCCGTCATTTATTGGACCTGGTAACTTTACCAGCATTACCAGAGATTAATAGGGCTGCAGAAAACATGGCAGAAAAGGTATAGAAAATACAAAAGGAGGTTCGTGCTAGATTGGAAGCTGCCAGAAAGAAATATAAAAAAGACGCAGATCAACATCAAAGACAGAAGGTATTTCGGGAAGGAGATCTTGTCATGGCTTATTTGCGCAAAAGGGTTTCCTGGGATTCGTAGTAAATTGCAGAACAGAAAGTATGGGCCATTTCGTATCGCAAAGAAGATTAATGATAATGCCTATGTGTTACAACTGCCGAATGATTGAAATATCTCAAACACTTTTAATGTAGCAGATATATATAAGTATCAAGAAGATGAAGTGTTAGACCTAGAGAACTTGAGGACAAGTTCATTTTCAAGTGGCGGGGAGCTGATGTAGGACAACCTGACTAGTGTTTTTCTTTAAATTTTATTTTTAATATTTAGCTTCTTTTATTTTTTTTGTAAGAGTTCTTTTTCCTTATTTAAGTAGGTTTAGATTTTCTCTTTTTGGTAGAAATTCTTTTTCCTTATTTAAGTAAGTTTAGGTTTTTTCTATTATAAATAGAGGGCCTACAGTATTGTTTGAACACCTTTCTTTTAATAAAATTTCATTCAAAAACTTTTGAAACTTTAGTTTCGTTTATTTTTGCGTTTCTGCTTCGTCATCTATGAATTTAGGTTTTCCGTTCTTTGAATTTTGATTTTTCCTACTTTTGAGAATCATTTAAGAAAAGTTTAGGTACTTTTGGTTTCTAGTATTCTCAGTAACTAATACACTATGATATATAATTTCATTACTTTTGATTTTAATCATCTAAGACAAGTTCTATTTATGAATTCACCCAACTGTAGATATAAAAACATTTTCTAACGTATTCAGGTCAGACTTGGATATAATTCTGTTGAAAACACTTTAATAAACTCAATTTTCTATTGTTTTTAATGTCATTTGTTTTTTAGAACATAAATTGTATCCAAATTCTGAATTGAAGTGCCATTGATGTCCAACTTATGTATACAATAATTTTCAAACTTGTTTGTTCCATTTTTATTTAATAACTTTATAAATGTTGATATATGTGTGCGGGGGACCGGAGCGTGGTATTATCTACCAACAAAAGATTCTATTACTGTTTGAGAGAAAATAATTCTAGAGAAATTTCAAGTCAAGGATGGTGGAGAGTTACAAGCCATGTTAAAAAGGTTTGTACCAATTATAATAACCAACTTCTTGTTGGCTTTAAGAGACCCTTTAAAGAATTTCAAGAAAAATATATACAGAAGAAGTTTTCTCTTTTCTTAATAATAAAAATTCTAATCTTACAAGGATTAAATACATACAAGAAAAGTTTAATAAGGAATGTTACAAGAAATTATTTTTTCTAAAGAAAGATTGATCTTCTAGCCATTGGAGATATTCTAGCTGTTGATCATTTCCTGAATGATTTTTTTTTTTCTTTATTAACTAGAGTCAATGAGACATAGAACATCATGATGATATTTCCTTTAATGATGATGATTTTCCTTTTATTAACTAGAGTCAATGAGACAAGAAAATCATAATTTCTCCTTTTGATATCTTTTCATATTAGCCTCCCTCAAGGTTGGCAGTGTCATGTGATGCACACCCAACGTGTATCGTAAGGATAGAAAGGGTTATTTGGCTAATGGCTTGGTGAATGTATCAGCTATTTGAAGATGCGAGGGAATATGCTGTGTCAAAAGGAAACCTTGAACTACTTTTTCCCCTACCAAATGAACATCAAGTTCTATGTGTTTTGTTCTATCGTGAAAAACCAGATTTCTTGTGATATGAATGGCAATCATATTGTCACAAAGGAGAAGTGGTGTTTTTGGAAGTGGAATGCCAATTTCTTGCAACAAATATGTGATCCAAGTTAGTTGTGCTACTATTGATGTTAATGATCTATATTCAGCTTCAGCACTTGCCCGAGCGATTGTGTGTTGCTTCTTAGAACTCTATGATATACAGTTGCCTACAAGATATATGTAATAACTTGTTATGCTTCACCAGGTTTGTAAATAGCATGCCCAATCAGAATTAGAAAAAGCATAAAGATTTAGTGAGATTTGAGATAAAAATCTAAGACCAAAGTTAAGAATTCCCTGCAAGTATCTTAATATTTGTTTGACAATCCGTAAATCAACCTTGGTTGGTGCTTGACATATCCAGCCTTGTAAATGTAAGGTATTGTAGACTTCTAATAAGGCTATGATATACCGTTGCGTTTACAAGACCATTGTCGTTTGGAAGAAGGGTCACTTTAACAGCCATATATGTGTTTATAGTGGAGTAGTTTTATATGTTTGCTCAAGTCAAAATATCTTTTGTGTATTTGGCCTGAGAGATAAAATTTCCTTTATTGAAAGGTTTTACTTTTGTGCTAAGGAAGTATTGTAGTTGACCAAGGTCCTTCAAGGCAAACATGTTACCGAGTGTGTTGATGATAGAGTTGATGGTAATGTCATTATTACCTATGATAATAACATCATCAACAAAATTTAATATAAGAATAATTGTAGGATTTTTATTAAGAATAAAGAAAGAGGTGTCAAGTTTGTTACCATGGAAACTAAGGCCTATTAAAGCATTGGAAAGACATTCAAACCATGCTCTAGATGCTTGTTTTAAGCCATAGGGTGCCTTTTGTAGTTTATAGACATGATTTAGATGGATAGAATCTTGGAAGCCACAAGTTTATTCCATGGAAATTGTCTTAGTCAGGTTGCCATATAGGAAGACATTACGAACATCTAATTGTTTCATTGTCCATATTGAGTGTACAACAATGGCGAGAACCTAATAGTGGTAGGTTTAATGATAGGACTAAAGGTCTCATCAAAGTCAATCCCAGGTACTTGCATGAAGCCTTTAGCAACTAATCTTGCTTTAAAGTGATCGACGAAGCCTACGATAAACCTATTTGGATCCTACGATATTTCTTCCTACTTCACGAAGAACCAAGGTCCAATTTGATTATGATGAAGTGCTTAAAGTTCTTCTTTCATTGCTATGACCCATAACATGTTCTTGAGTGCTATTCAAAGAGTTTTAGGTTCTATATGATGGCTGATTTATAAGGCCAAGATAGGATTTTTCTTAAGTTTGCTTGGAGTAAGCAAAGGATGAGTAATTGTTTTGGTTTGGGTTGAAGATTATACTAACTCAATTGTGGGAATATTGACATAAATTACTAAATTTGTGATATGTTTGGGTAGTTTTCATGTGGATGTTCGCTAACAGAATTTCCTTGGCTACCTTTGGTTAGAGTGAAGTAATTTGATGCAGTTTACAGAAATTTAAGGATTTGTGCCTAAGTTATCTCGTAAGGTTTGTGTGGTTTGGTTAGGCTCAGTTTGGTTTTCCACGATGATTTGCAATTCTCGCTCTTGTGAAACACTTCCTTCTGATTGCGTAGGTAAGGTTGGTGGCTCATTGAGGCTGGAATTACACCGTAACAAAGGAAAGACTGTTTGGTTTTCTAATAACAGTCGTCTCTTGAGTAGAATCTGGTTTTGAAAGCCATTCTTCATGAGGAAAAGTGGATGACTTGTGTTGTTGCACAATAGAAGAAGAACTTTTGAGTTTTCAAAAAAGGAAGTGAATTTTCATAAAAAATAACATGCCTTAAAATATAGACACAGTTAGTTTCTGAATGCAAATATCTATAACCTTTATGTTGTGGACTATAACCAATAAGTACGCAAGGATATGATTTTTTATTGAATTTATTTTACTATAGTCCTTTAAGTATTGAAAACATCTACACCCTAGAACCTTCAAACTATTATAATTAGGCAATTTTTTAAAAGTCTTTGAAAAAGACTTTTCATACTGAGAGTCCTTAAAGGCATTCTATCAATAATGAAAGTGGCATCCAAAAAAGAATCCACTCAAAGTCTAAATAGTAAAGAAGCATGAAAGATTATAGTAAAAGATGTTTCAACTATGTGCCGGTTTTTTTTTTTCTGCAACCCCATTTTGTTCTATGGTGTATAGGCAAGAAAATTGTTGTACAATTCCACATTCTTGAAGATGCTTAGTGAATGCTATTGAATTGAATTCTCCTCCTCTGTCACTTTAGAAAATTTTTATTTTCCTATCCAATTGTTTTTCAACCTGTTTTTAAAATTTTAACAAACACTTAAAGAAGTTAGATTTTTGTCTTAAAGGAAATAACTAAGAAAAGCATGAGTAATCATCAATAAATAATGCATAATAGCAAAATTTTTGTGCAAAAATCACAGGTGCAGGACCCCATAAATCATAATATATTTTGTCAAGAGGAAACTTAGAAATTTTATGAGATAGATTAAAAGGTTTCTTACAGCTTTTGCCTAATTGACATGAAACACACAAATGTTAGGTTTGTTAATCCAACTGGAAAAGCTAATAATTCTATTGTTTCTTAAGGCTTGTATAATTTTTGTATTAGCATGCCAAGCATTTTATGTCATAAATTGAATTCTCTAGAGTTGCCTTTTATTGCACTTAAAGTCACATTGTTGTCTTCCTCGAAAGTATAAAGTTTTCCTTGCTTACGTCTGTTCACCAAAATTTTATTTTCCTTGCTCTTAACAACAAAACCATCAATGTTAAATTCAAAGGAGCATTTAAAATCATCAATAAGCTGACTAGTAGATAAAAGATTCTTTTTCAAATGCCATAGTAACCAATCCCATTGAATTCTCAAACTCATTAATCTTGATTAATTCCGCTGCACAAACACCTCTCAAACTCACCACCAATCATTATTCTTCCTGAAGAGTTCAATTTGATGCACTTCTAATTCGATATGATCTAATAGGATTTGTTAACGGTACACATCCCTGTTCCTCTCCAACTCTAAATGATAATGGAGTTGAGAGGACCAATCCAACATATAAATTTTGGGTTCGACAAGACAAACTTATTCTTAGTTCTCTTGTTGCATCATTTTCTCTGGGTATAATTCCTTTTATTCGACACTTAAAGACTTCAATGGAGCTTTGGAAAAAATTAGAAAGCACTTACTCTAAGCCCTTTAAAGGATGAGTTATGCAAATCAAGAGTAACCTCTCTTAGATTACTAAAGGCTTATGATCTGTTATTGATTATATGCAGATTGTCAAAAGCCTTGTTGAGGTTGATGCTCCTTTTAATCTTTAAGATTTGGTTCTTATCATCATTGATGAACTTGCTAAAGAATATAAAGAAATTACTGCTGCTATTCGGGCTCGAGAATCATCGATTTCTTTTGAGGAACTTTATAGTAAACTTGTTAACTTTGAAGCTTCTCTTAAAAAGTGGATCAATGCATGATGAAACCATCATTATCATTGCCAACTATGCTAATAAAGGTAGTCAGACTAATAACGGTAACAATCAAAATAATAAAAGCAAGTCTCCATGTCAATAAAAACAAGGTCAAAGTTCGAACAGCAAAGAAAAATCAAACAATGGTCAGAGCTCTAATTCGGTTATCTGTCAAATATGCTCTAAATTTGGACATCCTGTAACAAAATGTCACAAGCTTCAATATGTAGCCCTGTGGCTATGTGTGCCAACATTCCCCCCTAATGCAACAGCTCTTCACATGCTATTTGCTCATTTACTTTGTGCTCATTATGCCGCTCAATCATTCTATGGCTCACTAATGGGCTTGTTGACTCTGATGCCTCTCACCATGTCACTTCTGATCTTCATAATCTTTAACTTTATAGTGATTATGATAGCTTAGATGACATTGTGATAGGAGATAGTAAAGGTCTTTTTATAGCTTATACTGGATCTACCACTTTACCGTCCACTTGCAAACCCTTTATTCATTTTAATGTATTATGTGTTCCTCATATGCAAAAGAATTTGATTTTAATATCTAAACTTTGCTCCACTAACAATGTTTTTATTGAATTGTATCTAATTTCTTTTGCTGTGAAGGATCTACGCACGAGAATAGGTTTAATGGAAAGGCAGAACAAAGATAGCGTTTATGAGTGGCCTGATCATGCACCGTCTATTAAGTCTTCATCTTTATCTTCATCTCTTCATGCTTTTGCTAGTGTTAAAGCTTCTGCTCATAGATGGCATAGCCGCATTGGTCATCCTTCTTAAAAATTTTACATAATGTAGTTCATCCTATAAGTTACCTTAATCTTCCAAGTCTTTATCAAAACTTTCTTGTAATGTTTGTCACTACAATAAAATGCAGAAGTTTCCTTTTTCCAACTCTTCACGTACAAGTAATGCCCCATTTGAGTTAATTTATTCAGATGTTCAAGGCCCTTCCCTAATTCTATCCTATGATGGATATAGCTATTAAGGTCTATATTTGTTGATCATTTCACCAAATATATTTGGCTATTTCTAATGAAAAGAAAATCAAAGGTGTCCACAATTTTTCCTAAATTTAAATCAATTGTTGAAAAATTTTTTAATCATCATACTATTTCTATTTACTCTAACGATGGTGGAGAATATCAAAAGTTAACATTTTTTTGAAATTCAAGGTATTTCTCATTTACTTATGCCACCATACACTCCCAATCATAGTAGGACTGTGGAGTAGTGTCATCGTCATATTGTTCAAACAGAGCTTACACTTCTTCATCACGCTGCTCTTCCTCTTTCCTCTTGGTCTTACGCATTTCTTACTGCCACTTATATAATTAATCATATGCCTACTCCTATTGTATACATGGTTTCACCATTTGAAAAATTTGTTTAGATGAATGCCTAATTATGATAAGTTAAGAATTTTTGGTTGTCTTTGCTATTCTTATCTCAAACCTTATGCCAAAATAAGCTTGAACCTTAGTACAAACCTTGTGTTTTTGTTGGATATTCACTCAATCAGAGTGCTTTCAAATGCCTTGATATTGTAACCATGCTTGTTTATATTACAAGACACATTGACTTTGTCGAAGATACTTTTCCTTATTCATTTATTCCTTCTCAACTTGCACATGTTACTAATGAAAAGTTTGCACATTGGGTGCCTGACATTTATACAAAAAATCATTTTTATATTCCTAATCACATGCACTCCATTTCCAATCCCCTAAGTCAATCATTTCCTTTACTTAAAAATTACAATCAAGTCTCTATTTCATCTCATTCCTTAAATGTCCTACATACCCCATTAATTACATCACATGAATCACTTCTAACTTCTATGCCTTCAATCATGCACAAGCCTATTGGATTTCTGTCACTTCTCCTACCTACCGATCAACACTTCTACATATTCCACCATATGTGCGTCAAACTTACCTTCCTTATCTCCTTCGATTACATCTTCATCTTTACCTCTAATTAAGCACGAAAATGTCGTACTTTCCTCAAATACTTCTTTATTACATTATGCAATCAATTCTAATCAATCCCATTCAAATTCCTCTTCTTTATTGGTGCATGGTCAATCTTATTTGCTATCTAATTCTCCTTCTTATTTAGGTAACTAATGCATAGATCTCCCGTCCTATCCTTTTCCCAAATCACAACCATTTACTACCACAGAACATTTCAAAAATATTCATCCTATGCTTAGTTGCTTAAAAAATAACATCCACAAGCCCACTAAACAAGTATTCAGAATGACAAGTTGCATACAATTTAATTGGGAATTAGTACCACCAAATTCTTCATACAATTTAATTGGGTGCAAATGGGTCTTTCATATCAATCTAAATTTAGATGGTTCTATTCATAGGTACAAAGCCCATGCTTTCATCAATGTCTTGGCCTTGACTACACAGACACATTTAGTCTTGTGGTTAAATCCATAACTCTTCTTATTGTCCTTTGTTTGACACTTTCACATAAATGGGATTTACGACAACTTGATGTAATAATGCTTTCTTACATGGCCGCATCTTCAAGGATGTGTACATGGCACAACTGCCAGTATTTGTTGATGTCAATTTTTCAAGTCATGTGTGAAAGCTTTGTAAAGCACTCTACGGACTAAAATAAGTGCTCGTTTGGTTTGGCTTTTTCATTGGTCAAAAGAGTTTTTTTAATGATAAAAGACCTTTTCAAATTTTTTAATGTCATTTGGTTGACAATGAAAAAAAGTTTTTAGGAATTAAAAAAGCTGTTTTTCTTCTATTGGAAGAAGTCCAAAATTTGGGCTTTTGACAGTAGAGCTTTCCCAGCTTTTTTAAAAAGTGAAATTATTTAAAATACTCTTACTTTATTTTAAAAATTCTACGTAATTTCTTTAAAATAAAATATTAAAAATTTGTTTATTAAAGTAATTACTCAAATTTTTTTCAAAAGTCATTTGTAACAACCAAACGATTAATTAATTTTTATTAAAAGCTCTAGTCATAAAAATTCTACGGGTAAAAACTTTACTTTAAAAAGTTTTATTTAAAAAGTTATACCAAACAGACCCTAAGCACCTCGTGCTTAGTATACAGACCTATACCAATTTCTTCTATCATTTGGCTTTGTTAACTCTTAATCAGATAATTCTTTATTTATAATCATATTGGATGGCATAACTATTTATGTTTTGGTGTATGTACATGATCTCATTATTATAGAAAATGATTTATTAGTGGTGGATCAGTTTATCAAATTACTTGGAGAATGATTTTTTGTTAAAAACCTTAGAGCATTGTCTTACTTTCTTGGTGTTGAGGTCACTAAAATAGCTGAGTGGGCTTTTCTCTCATAGAAAAAATATATTCATGATCCCTTAGAGCATTCAAAGGTGAATCAAGCAAAGGAAGTTCATACACCAATGTCAACTAACAACTCTCTTTCACTTTTAGATAGGAGTGCTTTGACGATTCCTACTAAGTATTGTCAAGTTGTCGGAAGCCTTCAATATCTTTGATTTAGAAGACTTGACATTGCGTTCTCCGTTAATAAGCTTTCGCATTCATGCATAAGCTAACAACTAGTCATTGGACAGTTGTCAAAAAGACTCGTTTGTATCTCAAGGGCATTCTCTCTCATGGAATTCTTGTTCGCAACTTTTTGGTCATCCTCTATGCCTTATTTGATTGATAAGAACCTATTAGATGACCTACTCTAAGAACTCTTGAATCAATTGTTATACGCACCCCAAGAACTAGAAAACAAGTTAAGAAAATAAATCCTTAAAATTTCAATCTTGAATATGCCACGAAGATTGATCACTCCTTTGATAAGTCAGAATATTTTATTCTACCAAAAACACAAGAAGGCAAAGTTACGCTTGATCAAAATATCTCAATATTATTAATGATATGATGATTATTCGTTTACATATTAGTAATCTTTATATAAGCATAAAAATATGAGTTCAAAATTAAGTAAGAATAGAAATTCTAACGTAAATAGGAATAGAAACCCTAAATAAAAGAGAAAATTAAAATCCCAGTCTAACTAGAAAACATAATAATCCTAAACAAAATAGGAAACTAATTCTATGTAAAGTATATAATTTAAATCAATAAGGAATCTTTAAAACCCCAATTTTCCATATGGCATTAAGATTTAGTAGTGCAAAGATATTCTTTTTCTTACACATAAAGGTAATGATCATCTTTGGTAAGGCTTTGAAAACTTCTATAACAGTCTTAAAATATTGTAGAATAGCTTTTTGGTTATGCACTTCCATAATTAAACCTTGTAAAGTCTATTTCATCTTCTTTGTTCTTACTCTAGTCATTGGATCACCGATTCCTTGCAAAGGATCTTGAAAATATTTTAGAATGTTAACTTGAACCATTTGGCCAGCATCTCAATCTCCATTACTAATGCTGATTGGGCTAGCAACAAGGATGATCGAACATCAATAGGGGCTTATGTTGTTTTTCTTAGCTTAAATCCTATCTCATGGAGCAACGTATGGTGGCGTGTTCATCCACTGATGTTGAATACCAATCTGTGGCCTCTGCTACTACTGAACTTTGTTAGGTTCAATCACTTTTACAAGAAGTTGGTATTAATTTGTCTCAGGCTCCTGTTGTTTATTGTGATAATGTGGGAACAACATATCTATGTGCTAATCCAGTGTTCCACTCCAAAATGAAACACATCAACGTTGATTTCCATTTTGTTCGTGATAAGGTTAAAGCTGGTACGTTACGGGTATCTCATGTCTCTTCAGCCGATCAATTACCGATGCACTTACTAAAGCATTGTCTTGCAATCATCATGATCAACTATGTTCCAAGATTGGTGTTTTCAATGGCAACACCATGTTGAGGGGGCATATTAGGAAAGAATAATACCACTCATTAATACTCTTCATTGTATAATATTAATATTTATTGTATTATATTTTCCAGCTTGTACAATTCCCCTTTTGCAGTCTTCCTATAGTTTAGGCTGTAATGGTGGCCATTAATTCTCTTTCCATTGACCTGTACTTATATATATATCCTTATAATATAATATAGTAGTAGCCCTTGTCTTCTTTCACTATATACAACATTGAAACTTGTTATTACTTCTGTAATTCAGGTCGTAAAGGAGGAATGCAGGACTTTCCATACCTCAAGTATTAAGGTTCCATAAACAAGCTAGCTCACCCTAATGGTTCTTCATTTAGAATAAGAAACGTGCACATTCTGAGGTTTCTAATTAATTTAGACATATCAACATGTACATACCTCGAGTATCACAAGGTTTCAACTCTTTTGATCCTTTGTTTGAGTAGAAGAATTAATGAGTCTAATTTGGTTCTATAGTTTGCTATCGACATTATAAAAAATATGCTATGGTTCTACTATTGTGAATGTAGGCTTAATGTTTTATGCAAGACTGCTTCGGGCGTTTTCTTTTTTTTTTTTTTAATTCTCTGCTGTCCTACTGTTGGTTTATTATTTTCCTACTGTTGTCAGTGTTTGTTGTTGCAGTTAGTTTTTTGGCTGCAGCTTCTACGTTATGCCTACCGGTTGCTCTTATGTTTCTTTTTTCACTTATTTCAATAATATATTATTTTGACTAAAGAAAAATGAAAAAAAAAAAAAGGAGAATGTAGGCTCAATGTCGAATAATCATGAGATTTTATTTAGCTCAAAAATTGCACAAGCAATAAATTTATACAACCTTAACCAATGATCTTTTATTGGTAGTTCTAAATTGTAGTTGATGAAAATTAAAATTAAGTAGTATCCAACAATTATATAGAAAAATATCACTAAGATAAATATTATAACATCTCATGGTAGTTACAAGCACATTTTGTACAGTAGGTGAAAAGTAAAAATTAACTATAACCTTAGTATATAAATCAGGAATAAACAAAACTCCTAACAGGTAAAAGCCACCCGCAAACATAAACGAAATCAATAACATTTAGAATTTATGTTATTGATTTCGTTTTAAGATTCATTGTTTGCTCAATTAATTGAAGTGTTATGATATTAATTTTCTGTTGACTGCATGTAGTATTACTATTACTAAAAGCTTAAATTCGACGCATGAAAATTTTTAATAATTAAAAATATAGTATTGTCATTAAAAATTTTATTGAAACTGTTTTACTTAAATTTTTAGTTAAAAAAACTTAGGTTTCAGCTCTTCATGTTTTATCGGTTAATTTTAAAAGAAAAGGAAAAAAAAAAAAGAAAAAAAAGCAAACTCACCATTTCATACTAGCCATCATGATGTGTGTTGATGCAAATGACTACAAGGTTATTAATAATACTAATAATAATAAATAAAGATATGATCGGTGATTAAAGAAAGATAATCATAGAACAGAGGTCTTTGAGAAATTACTTGAGGCCAACACATTCTGCTTCAAGCAGCAGAGAATATGGCAATGAGGTTTGAACATCATAGAGCTTAATTAAATTTACTGCTTAATTAAATTCTCTCTCAAAAAATACTTTGCTAACTTAAACATCGAAGAGTGCCTGGGAATCCGACTTCTCTCTGATTGTTGTTATTTTACAAAAAGGTGAAAAGGGAGGATTCAAAGATTACAAATGTTGTTTGGTATCAAAAAGCACGATTTTCTTTGACAGTAACAAAAGGTATAGTCTTGATAAAAACAACAATAATTATAAACAAAAAGGTGAATCGTTTCATTTAAATGGATAAACAACCACTTCTCTTAAATATAAAGAGAAAAAGAAAAAAATAAAGGAAAGGATGTTCATTCATAATTACTAGATTATGGAGAAAATGATGAAAGATTTTCTAGATTCATTCATAGGACAATATTTGAGTCCATAAAGAAAATGCTAAAATTCTAGTAGCGATGTTCATTCAGTGGGATTAGAAATATATATAATAACACCAATACAGACAGAGTTAAAATACAAAGACATATATGTGTAGTATCATTATATGTCATCTGTGGGTTGATTATTTTCTTATTAATCTGTATTTAAGTAGCACTTTTTAATGGAAGCCAGCTCATTTCTTATTAATCATTTGGGATATAAATTGCGTAACCCCATTTTGCAAGTGAAATATTTTTCATAGAAATAATTTGCATTTATACCATTAATGCTGCTCATTCAAAATTTATCTCAAAAAGAGGTACAGTAGATCATGATCTTTCACAATTTCTAAAATAATTTAAAGATAAATGCCACCTTATCAGCAATAAAATTTTGGAGGAATTTTTTACTGACTAACACTAAAATACATAAAATCTTGCAATGCACTATTCTACGTGTAGTAGTCGTTTGGCTTACATTCGGAACTTTATCAATTCTATGTGTAGTAGTCAAAACCCATTTTATTACGATGTTTGTTGTTAGTTCTTTTCCTCAATTCATTGTCCATGAAGGATATCATACCAAAACACATCACTCGCATATAATTATCGTATCAAAGTATGCAGTATGTTGCTGCTTTTGGAGCTCTTACTCTTAAAGAATAAGAGAATATTTGGTAATTTTTTATTTTACATTACTGACAAGAATATAGATGACAAGTAATTTATGTTGGGAATAACTATTGATTTTTAAATATTAAAAAAAAACTATTTTTATTCAAATATATGTGGTATAACTCTTAATAATTATTGTAAAATAAAAAATGGCATGTCTCATTTTCATTTTTGGAAGAGAAACATTTCTGTATAAATAAATGTATCAAACAGTTTTACCATCTATGATTGATTTCTATGTTAATTTTGCAAAAATATAAATGAGAAGTAATTTATGTTGACAACTATTTATTTTTCAAATATTAAAAACATCATTTTTGATTCAAATATATTGTGGTCTATTAATTTGAAACAAGGTTATGTCAATTTCTTAGAATTGTGAGAATGATGAGTCGAGCTAGTTTTCACCTTCTTCTTCTTCTGTTCTCCATTTTTATTCATTCCTTGTTTGTGACCGCAAAAGATGGCGGTGTCTCCGATCTAATCAGAAAATCCTGCAATGGCACAGAATATCCTGAGACTTGTATATCAGTTTTCGAGTCCGATTCCCGAAGCCAAGCTGCATCAAATAAAACCGGCCTTTGCAGTGTTGGATTAAATATAACATATGAGAAGACGAATGAAGCATTATCATTCTTTGTTAAGGCACAAAAGAATGCAACAGGTAGGTTAATGAAGTCAAATATTTTTATCTGTATTCGTGATTATGAATTTGGCCTCTTAATGATGAATGAGCAAGGGTTTCCTAGTTTTGAAAGAGGAGATTATGATGAAGCAGTGTGGGGAGTTGGATATTGTAATTATGCTGCAAGTGATTGTTTAGATACTAGCTTGAAATTTTATGTCCAAGAGAACAGATTATTGTATAATTTCTCCCTTGATGTAATAATGCATATGTTAAACAGCCTTATTCCATTGATAACATATTTATATATATATATATATATAATAAAATTGAAAAATAAATTTCAAAATAGTAAAAGATTAATGATATTTTTTTCAGCTTGTTCATTTTTGACATTTCATAGAAAATTAGGAAGATGTGACATATTTTCAATTCATAAAATTATTTTCATTAATTAATCTTCCAAAATTAGGTATAAAAGAAATTTTTTTTTTTCATAAGTGATCTCGAAGTCAAATCTTAGAGAGATACTATTAATGAAAAAAAAAAAAAATTTAAAAGAATAAGGTAGCCAAAATGACCTACCCAAACTTAAAACCATGTAGAAAAAAAAAAAAAAAAGAAAAAGAAAGGCCAAGAACAAGAAGCCCATCCATTTTACAGTAACACCTGTAACGACAATCGTTGCCCACCTATTCCAAAACCACCTAAAAGTCTTCTGCAAAAAAATCCCATGAGGACCAAATAAGAAGCCAGAGCTTGATTGTTCTTGGACAACTCATCTAGATTAAAATAATCCATTCCATTTGAGGAGCTCGCCAATGCAAAACGCCAAGAAAACTTGTAATCTACAAAAGCGATAAACACGGGAATCCATTGGCGTTTCGAGCAAGGGGAATACAAATTTCTGAGGGAGGAGCAGTAAAATCTAATTTGATTTATTACAGTAAGAAAATTGTCCTTCTCTGGTATAACACTTGGATGAGAGATGTTCAACATCAAAATCTAATATAAAGGACGAAGAGTAAATGGGAGTGAGTGTAATTTGGTGCTATAATTTGCCTACAATTATTAAACTGTAATCATTTATTGATACAATAAAAATATGCGATGGTTCTGCTATTGTGAACGTAGGCACAATGTCAAATCACGTGTCTTATCTGTTTTGTCTTTATAGATTTCATGTATTTCTCTTTATTATAAGTTGAGATTTTATTTAGTTCAAGAATTAATCATGAGTTATTAACTAACATCTTTATTACAAACAATCTCAATCAACTATGTTAAGAATGCGTGACCATATTTTGATCATTTTAATGTTATTGTCAAATCCTCTATTGTGTAACGATGAGCTATGCTTAGTAATCAAGACCTATACACTATAGCCAACAAAGAAAATGTTTTTCAGCTCTTCTTTGGTCAACCTCTAAAAACAAGTATGGCAATAATTCTTTAACTTACTAAACTTAGAATTCTCCCCCAAGCAGTCCCCCAATCACATAAATTTCACTAGTTTTTTTATTAAAAATAATTTCAACTAGTAAATTTATACCGCCTCAATTAGTGATTTTTTATTGGTGGTTCTAAAGCTTAATTGCAGGAAATTAAAATTTACTATCCAACAATCACATAGAAAAATATTACTAAGATGAATATTATAACGTCTCATGCTAGCTACATGCACATTTTGTAAGGTAAGATCTTGTATATTATTACATAAAGAACTAATCTATAAGATTAGGAATAAATGGAACCCCTAATTGTGGAAGCCACTCACTACCACGAATGAAGTTTTGTACAATAAAATTTTGAACTTCAGTGGGATTATATAAGATATGATAGCGAGGCCATTTGACTCTACCCTTAACAGATGCCCTTGGTCCTCGATTGGCATACTCAGCATAGTATAAGGTTGTTAATGCGAATGTACTATCATTCCATTTAGACCAACCCTCATGATCAATGAGATCACCTAAATAAGACTGCATGATAATCGTCCGAGAATATTCTTTCCATGGTCTTCCAAGATAAGTCTTCACAGTTGATTTGAATGGTATAAAATCACTCGCTGCATTTATTGTGCAGTTATGAATCACAATCGCAGAATTTTTTTCTTTTGATTCCCTTCCGTCTGCGATGATCACATTTCCTTGGCCTTCACTTGGTTTTCTTACATAAATCAAAGTGTTTTGAAGCACAACAGCAGAATCGCCAAAAATAAAATCAATAGTGCCAAAAATATTACACTCGTAAAAGAATTGCTGCTCACCATAAGCCAGGAACAAAGTGTCTTGATATCCTTCAATTGAACATCTGTAACAAGCTATATGATTTCCAGCAATTCTGAGGGCAACAGCTTGTCCTCCTTTTGGACCTGCTGACTTCACGATGCTTAGGTCCTTGGCTAAAAACCATGAGGCGGTTACATCTAAGGAAAAAAAAATTAATATTATTAACAATTAATAAGCAATTGGCTTCAGAAAATTCATTCAAGTACTATTATTTAGCTTTGTATAAATTGTCAAACTCACCCATGGTAGCGGTGTCCTGGGAACCAAAGCCTTCTTCGCGACTTTTATTATACGTTATAATTGTTTTATTAATACCATCCCCAAATATTATAATATGTGATTTTCTTACAAATACATTCTCATAATATGTGCCTGCCTTCACATATATAATAAATGGGGTACTAGATACGTTGGGAGCAGCTTCTACAGCGGTTGCAATTGAAGCATAATTGCTTGAGCCATCGAGAGAGACAGTAATATTTGGTTGATCACAATTGACAAAAGCAAGAAATATTGGTAATATAGAGAGGCGAAAACAAGCTTGGGAGGTGAAATTGGCCATCGCAAGATGAAGAGAGGGAAAATTGCGCAAGGAATAACAGCTAGCAAATAATTATATGACTTGAGAGGGATGCATGAAATATTGGAGGGTATTTATAATGAAATCAAATGTAATTCAGGAACTTTCTGGTTAATCAATATAAACATTATTTTCTACATATATAAAATAGTATTCTTAATTTAATGGATATGTTACATAAGTCATTCTCTTATATGAGAAATTAGAAACCATAATGGTATTACAAACATAAATTGTCAGTTCACACTTAAAATAAGAATTAGTTGCACGATCTCCTTTTCCACATGCATGCAACATTATTTGCGCTTGTAACAAATTAGAAATATTAAAATAAAGATCAAAAGAACTTAAAGCATATTAAATTGTATGCTTTTGTTTTTTAATTCTTTCAGAACAATTAATTGATTTGGCATCATTATTGACTGTGGTATATTAGGAAATCATTTTGAAAATTCTCATTTTAGTTCACAAAACATGCGTACACAACTAATATTCCGTTTGTTTCTCTTACCAAATTTTGATTTTACAGCTTTCAATGTTACTCAAACAAAAGTAATAAATCCTTAATCTGGTTATCTGACCAAATTTAATTTCAATATTAGATATATCAAAGATGTGAAAACGAAGAAATAAAACTATATCGAGCAAGAATAAATTTAATTTAATTTCCAATACTAAATTAATTTTGGCAACGGAAGTACGTAGAGTTCTACATATTTGCATTTAAAGCTCAGAATTGAGCAAGGATAAGACAGATTGAATTTTTTTTTCTTCATTTCACACCTTAATTTGGTAAGATAAACCGATTAAAGATATTTATTATTTTGTTTGAGTGGAATTGAAAGCTGTACAATTGGTGAATTAATGAAAGAGAAACAAACAGAATATGGGGTGTGTATGCATAGAAAACAAATCGATAGTGCATTTGAAAATCAAGCGGCTGCCAATTAATTAATTGTTTTGAAAGAACTGAAAAAAGAAAAGCATTCAATTTAATTTGCTATTCAAATGCATACAGTTGTAGTGCATTTGAGAAAATATATATATATCTCACAATCAATAAAGGTGCCAAATCAATTAACTGTTCTGAAAGAATTGAAAGACAAAAGCATATAATATAATTTACCTTAAGTTCTTTTAATCATTTTTTAATAATCCTAATTTGTTACAAGCGCAAATAATGTTGCGCAATTAATTCATACATATTTTATATGTGAATATATTGTTAATACTATTACGTTTTTGAATTTCAAATATATGTAGATAATAACGTCTATTAAGTAGCTGATTGATATTTGATTTCAGTATATATAAAATTATTCTTGAATAAGACAGATTTTAATTTTATTTCTTCATTTTCACATCTTACATTAGTATATATCCTAATGATAATTATATTTGGTAAGATTAACAGATTAAGGATTTATTATTTTTATTTGAGTGGCATTGAAAGTTGTACAATGGGTCAATTAATGAATGAGAAACAACTCAATATTAGGTGTTGACAATTTAATTTCACTACCTAATTTGTTACAACTGCCAATAATGCTGCTTGCATGTGGAAAAAGAGACCGTGCAGTTAATTCATACATATTTAAATACTGTATCTGCTTACATAATTAAATTAATTCATACATATTTAGTACCTAATTTGTTATTACAAGTGACAATATTTGTTGAGAATAACATTATGGTTTCTAATTTCATATATATGAGAATGACTTATATAACACATCCATTAAATTATGAATACTAAGTTATATGTGCAAATAATAACGTCTATTGATTAACTGGAAAGTTACTGAATTATATTTGATTTCATTATAAATACTATCCAATTTTCTATAACAGTGTCAGAAACGACAAGTTGAAAAAAATATCATTAATTTTTTACTATTTTTTTCATTTTTTTTAATTTTCTCATATATATATATATATGATAATAAATTTATAATAAGAAGTTTTTGAATTTATAAACTAAAATGAACATTATAATAATAGTTATAATTTGATTTTAACAACCTTAATCATATGTTGAGTCATTAATTGGACGTAAAAGAAGTATGAAGTTAAAGCAAATTAATTATGATAATTGATCAAAATATGTAAGTTTGTGTAGAATTACGAATATATGTATGTAGATGTTATCAAAAAAATATACATTAACTAATTTTATCAATTAAATGTTACCAGTCGTTTTTTTTGTATGAAATTAGAAATTATAATATTTAATTCTTATTATTAGATGTTAAAAATCTTTTTTTAATGTTACTTAGCTATAATTTTTTCTAATACATGAGTTGCAAAAAAAATTTACATAATTAATTTGTAGCATATATAAAAAGATAAAGAAAGCAAATTTTCTATTAATTCTTCCCTTTCCAAGAAATCATTTTGATTAGAAATCAAAATGTTGAATAATATCAAAAAAAAAAACTTAGGTGGGACGAGAATAATAGAAAATTTCACTAAAAAAATATATTTTATATTTTAAATTTTCTTTTTTATTATAATTATTTCAACTATAATTTATTAATTTTAAAATTAATGCATGTTAGACAAGAATTTGTCAAACAGGTATATATATATATATGATATGGTATAGCTATTACTTAAAATTTTATTCAATAGTATTTACCATGTGGGCATATGTGATGAATTTTTGTATTATATTAATTATTTCATCAAAATATGAAAAGTCATTTATTAATTGTTACATTAATTTGGCAAGAATTTTAAAGTTATTGAAGATATTCAGTAGAATGTTTCCATATTCACTGACGGTTTGGCATGCTAAGAAATCAGAATTATAATTTGGTAGAATTAGTCAAATATTTTACGAAAACTTTATCCCATAATTATATAGTTTTGAATTATTATCTTTTTATTTCTTAATCTTCCTCTATAAATAGAACCATTATAATATATATATTTTTATCATTAATGAAAATACAGTTTTTCTTTAATTATATAAACTTCTTTATAATACATGCGTTAGGGAAAATGATAGGTGGCTAACACTGAAAAGGACTTTTTAACAACCAATAATCAAAATTAAATATTATGATTTATTAATTTCATATGAAAACAACCGGTAACATTCAATGAACAAAATTAATTGATGGCACCTATATATATTTGTAACTCGAAACAAACTTATTTATATATTGAAACCCTCTCCAAATATTGAAACTTCTCACCTTATCCCTTATTTAAATATTTTATCCATCTCTACTTTTAATAATATAATATAATTAATTATATAAATTTAACTAATTATTTCTAATAAAATTCATATTATTTTAATTATTTATAACATAATTTACATAATATCATCAAAAAATTAAATTAATATAAGTTAAAATTAAAAATTGATTTATAATTGTTATTGTAATATTTCATTTTAGCTTAGAAATTCAAAAACATCTCATTATAAATTTATTTAAAACTAATCTTTTATTATTGGAATAATATTTTTTTTTTATAAATTGAACATAAGTAATCTCAATGTAAATATATTTATTATGATTTTTGTCATCATTTTTATTATATATTATTTTATGTGCTTTATTCTTTATATTAATTTATCAATTTATAATACAATTTCTATCTCATACTTATCATAATTTATACTTCTAATCTTATATATTTGATATTGTGATTTTTATTATATGAAAAAAATAATTATTTATATATAATTATACTTGTATCTTTTTAATTTTTGTAATAAAAAAAAAACCAAATAAAAAAAGGTAATGGGCCCAACTGGCCTAATTCTTGGTTCAGCTATTGTGAGGTAATTAATATGTGGGTTAGTTATCTAATAAATTAGAGTTAAATTTATAATCAAAATTAAAGTTTATTTTTATCATAATATTTGTAAATATTTTTACTATTTTTTTTATTTCTTACTATATACAAAATGAAATATTCGTTTTTTCAATTTTTAAGTTATCACATGTATCCCTAATAATTTTGATATTCGTTATTTTACTCTAAAAAGTTTCAGTTAATTTCACTATCATCTCTAACAATACTTCTATTATATTTTCTCTTTCGGGTAAAATAAGGTGAAGTATGATTTTACTCTATAATAATTTTTTCCAACCACAATAACACATTTACTCTTCATTTTTAGTAAAAATTTAAAAAAAATTATTTTCAATCAAAAGACTTACTTTTCTTATAATAATTTTATGTGATTATTATAATACTAAAATAGCAAAACTAATAGCATATATATATATATATATATATAGCAGATAGATCAATGATCATTTAATTTTACATATTATTTTAAATTATTTGCGAATTCTTAGATCTAAACATTTTAAATTTTATCCCTTTTTCTTATTTGGATCCATCGTTATGTTTGCCTATAGCCAAATAAGGGCGAGATAATGTAGTGCTATTTGAGGCGAAGTGACAACCACACACGGCTCTCCAATTTTTACACATACTTTTTAAGTAAACTTTTTTTAATTAAACTCTAATCAAAAGTCTAGAGCAATTTTATTAAAAGAAAAGATAAATACAGATCCAAGGAGAACCCAAAAAACTTTTGACAAATCAAGGAAGTAAAACACTTAAATGGGTACATCATAAATAAACTACAACAGCAAACCCAGCCACAAGATAGAAAACTCCAACTAGCTAACAGCAGTAGTGTGCAAAACTTCCAAACTTTCAGTGTCCTCTAGCAGCAGCCAGCATGCCCGAAAAGAAAAGATCAAAAAATTTCAGTAGATAAAGAGAGGTTCCAGTGCACTCCCAGAAAATTAGGACCAGCAATACAAATCCGAAAGTCACAAGTAGATAGCTAGAAACAAAGCCAAACAAAGAGCTAACAAAAACGGTAAGTCTGAAATCCATTCGCATCCTTAGAGCTGCAGATATCTTTAGGAGGACTATCCCACCAACGGAAGACCTCATGATCAAGACCTAAATTGGCCAAGGTGTCAGCTATACTATTAGTCTCCCCAAACGTATGAGTGTAGCGAAAGTCCATTCTAGAAATCAGGTCTTTGCAATTGAGCCAACGATTCCACAATGCCCAAGGAGGATGAATAGAATTATTATTGAAGAAGTGAATAACTAGAATTGAATCACTCTCAAGCCAAAGATTAAACCAGCCCTTGTCATAAGCAATCTCAGCTACCAAGATGGCAGCCATTAGTTCAGCAAAAAAAGCAGTGTTGTGACCAAGAGAGAGACCAAAATCACCCATGAACTCGCCCATATCATTTCAAAAAATCCCAGCACAAGCAGCGTCACCAGGGTTACCTTCTGCTAACCCATTAGAATTCGCTTTCACCCAGCCCGCAACCGGCGGATGCCAATTTAGAATGTGAACCTTAGGAGCTTTACCAAGATTCGAAGGAATACCAAGATCCAAAAGAATGTCTCTATCTCTCCCAAAATTTACAAAACCCGGGTTGAAATTTGCGAACTATTGAACGTGAGCAAGACAATCAGATTGTATCCGATACAAAGAAGGCTGCATATTCTCAAACCGAGCTTATTACGTACCTTCCAAAGAGAGTAAAACGAGTAATAAGCAGAAAATATCCCACAGCTCTTGAACTGAAGAAAACATCATATTAATGTGAAATCTATTTCCAAACCAAATCCATAGTCTTGTGGCAAAAGAGGAGGTGGCAAAAAGATGATCTATGGTTTCCGAATGTGAAGGGACTTCACATAAGGAGCAAACTGAAATGACATAAGCCCCTCTTTAACGGAAGACATCATCAACCGGCGGTCTATGTGGTAGTAACCTCCAAACCAACTTAGATAATTTAGGAGGTATGAACTTTTTCCAAAGCATGCTGCACCAAGGTTTCACATTGCTGTGAACTCTAAGGGAGTTATAACTCTCTTTAAGAGTGAGATTTCCTCTTTATCCAAGAAAAGCTTGATTGTGATTTGTTTCAACCTCTTCATCTTTTTCAGGTATTACCGTTTGTTCATGTTTTGTAGAGCATTGATGAATTGCTTAAAAGTCGGATACGGCAGCTTTGTAAGCATAGCAGTTTTGAAGTCAGCATATTTGGGTCCCAAGGCTCGTGTAATTTGAAAGACCTTGTCTTTATCATTGATTAGTTTACCAATTGTAGACAACTCGTCACAAAAACCTTTGAATTTTTTAAGAAAATCATCTAATCTTGATGATCCCTTTTTTAATGAATAAAGGCTATGTTTTAGCCAATTTTCTTGTTCTTTTGTTGTAGGAAGCATGTTCTCTTCAATGGTGAGCCAGATTTCTCGTGCAGTTGGCACACTAACTCCCATGCTTAACACATCTTCAATGATCATGCTTTTGAGCCAGGTCACGAGAAATCCATCATTATTTGCCCAGACAACGAATTCTGGATTGGCAATCTCCTTTCCATCTTCCTCCACGATCTTTGATGGTGCTTCAATATTTTCAGTATGATATTCTAAACCAAGACTTCAAATAAGTAGCAGTTTGAGAGCTCAAAAGTTAGTAGTTTTCTATGGTGAGTTTAATAGTAACTAAACTTGCACATTGATAAAAGGATTAAATAGATAACACAGGTTCAATGTTTGATCTTGTAGCCATGGCTCTAATAACAAAAAGAATTTCAAGAAAAATATATACAAAAGAAGTTTTCTTCTTTCTCGATAATCAAACTTATAAGCTTACAAGGATTAAATAGATACAAAAAAAGTTTAATAAAGAATGTTACAAGGAATTATTTGTTTCTAAAGAGAAATTGATCTTCTAGTCGTTAGAGATCTTCTAGTCGTTTGATTGTTTATTTATTGATTTTTTTATTTTTATTGACTAGAGTAGAGATAACAAATGGGCTGTCCTAGGGTGTTTGCCCACCATACTCAAGCCCATATAAGCTCAAGCTCTCGTATTAAATCGGCACAGCACATACAGTAAAATTGATGAGACTCACACGAGCCACAACATAATTATTGTGCTTGCCTTGTTGGCCCGACCCATTAGAAGGTAAACCAAACACTATATAAGCTACTTGTAAACATTGTCAAACTTGAACAATAAAATAAACAGTAACCCAATATTAATAGTAAATTATTATTAGTAATATTTTTTTACCTTTTAAAAATTGAAAATTAATTTAAATAAATATAAATTTTTTGAATAATAAATAATTTGTTAAATTGAAAATAATAATAAATTAAACAAATTTTAAATAATAATATATTCGCTAAATAAAATGTTTACAATATTTATTGTTTATTATTAAATTAAAATTTTGAATGAATAATTACAATTTATAATAAAATATAATAATTAATTACATTTTGATCATACTATAATTAAATACTTTAAATATGCATACATATAAAATTATAAACACATAATATGACTATTAGTCATACGTAATTATAATTAATATAATGTAAAGACATTAACGATCATTAATTAATTGCACTCTTATTTTTCTAAATAAAATGTTATATGCATAGTTGTAAATTAATTTCAAAGCAATTATCAATCATCATTTTACAATGTTTACTTAAAAATTTATGCAAATTCTATATAGTTATAACAATCAAAATTAAAATTTTATGTGTCATCCATTTAAATTTTTAATTTTTGGATTTAAATTTAAGCAATTTAAAATTTATGTAAATTGTGTTAATGCTTTAATTTATGTTGTAACTAAATAACTAATTAATGAAAGTAGTGGAGATGTTATTATTTTTCATTTTTGAATGTTACAAATTACAAAGTACAAATTTTTTACATTGAATCATTTTTACTTCATTTCATTTTATATTTAAATAACAAATTACATTTAACAATACAAATAAATATTACAAATTACAACTTACAAAAAAAAATAATCTACTAGTCTCTCTGTATTAGGAATGTTGAAATTGAAATTGAATAAAAGTATAATATCATTACTATATAAGTTCAATATAGTTATATAGCTTTTGTTAACCAAATTACATGAGTGATTAAATTTGTATTAAATTTTATTTTAATAATTTTAAAAGTTCAGTTTTATTATTTAAGATCAATTTTTTTTGTTAATGATAAATAGTAATCAATTATTGACTAGGACAATATTATTGTTCACAGGCTGAACAGTAGCCCAAATAATAGAGCGGCCTAGCACAGCCTAACCAATAAACAATATGACAGAGTCTAATATGGCACAATTACTGTTTATGACAAGGCGTAACATAGCATATGGGCTTTTTATCGGTCTAACTTGTAAACAGTATTGGGTCTTGTTGGGCCATGCTGACACTGTTCACAAAATGAGCCATGTCAAGCTTGAACCAACCCATCTGTTTTGTCACCTCTACACTAGAGTCAATAAAACATAACATCATGATGATTTTCCCTTTAATAATGATTATTTTCCTTTTATTGACTAGAGTCAATGAGATAAGAAAATCATAATTTCTCCTTTTGATCTGTTTTCTTATCATTTGACATTTCATAAATTTAGAGATTATCAAGATTCTGAAAGAAGGTGAAAGAATGTCATTAAAACTTTTAATTTTCACTTGACATTTTATGGATTATACATTAATATAATCTTAAATCGTATTTAACGATTTGCACTTTAATCTTTGTACTTCTAAATTTTAATTAGTTTCTTATTAGTTACCAAATAAATTTCAATTCTTTTAAATCTATAATAGTTGTGTTAGAATGACATGTCTGTGTGTGTAAACGATTAATCTATAATAGGTAATGAGGTAGACTCGTACAAACTCACTGAAAATTTGATAGAAAACTAGTGCAAAAAAAGAAAAAAAAATGCCTTTATATAGAACAACATTCATCGCCCACACACACACAATTTTCACCAAGATATTCCCTTAACTCCTTATATTATACCCTTACCATTAGAGTCCACATTGTTTAATTACTAGTATGATCGATATTAACATAAAATCCTCTAGATTTGAGCTTTACAAGTTTCAAACTTAATGCAAGATCATATTACTATATTGTAAAAAAATAAAATTACCAAAATTAAATCATCATATATCTAAATTTTTATATAAAAAAGTTAAAGGAGAAAACTATCATAAATCTAAATTTAAGTGAAAATAAACCCTTATAACAATAAAAATATGTATGAGATATAAGCTCTTTTAGCAAAATAAGAGAAAATAGAGCTTTTTTTATTACAAGTTATTGTATTTGAAGGATTCCGGAGACTTCTTTTCCATATATAATTGTATCAAAGTTTGCAGTATGTTGCTTCTTGGGGTAGAAGGAATTGATTTTACCCAATGTATTTGTCATTTGGCAGGAATGGAGACTTTGCAGAACCAAATATAAGGAAAAGCCAAGTATACAAGAACAGTTATTGGAGAATATTAGAAATGCTAGCATTCGAATACTTGCTGAACAACAGCAGCCACCACAAAGCTTGCAACCAATTTCTGAAGCCAACGTTTTCTCTAATTTTTCTGGTGGAGAAAGCCAGAATAATCAACAATGTTCCCTTTAAGTAAACAGCATGTCTGAAAATGAACCTCTTAACTTTGCAGATTTAAACATGCAAATGGAAGTGATGGACGTCGAGAAACAACAGCAGATTGCTCTCTGTGATCCTTACTATTATTACTTTGAAGATGATCATCTCGAGCAGTCTGTGGATTCATCAGAGCAACTATTTCCAAGCACTTGGTCTTGGCATGAAGACATGTATAGTAATGATTGATTACCATTCCTCACAAGATCTTTTCGAGAAATAATTTTCTGTTTTAGTTGGTTCAAATGCAAATTTTTTACAAGACCTCTTTTTTTCTTTTAAATAAATTATCTCTAAGAGCAAAACTCTTAAAAGGAATAATATTAATAAAATAAAAGAATGTTACAGAATGAAAACTGATGAACATCAACGAGAAGAGCAAGCCTTATAGCTTATTCAAAGAATAATGACTAAGAAAATGAAAAACCAAAAACATAAGAAAAGACGGCAGTAATAAAAAAAACACATTTAATCAACAAATTGCCCCAGGAACATTTCAGCAAGACAGTAGGAAAAATAGCATCAGAGCAGCAGGAAAAGAGAAGCCAGCCAGCTGCAGCAAACAAAAGAAGTAACCACCGCCACCCAGCAGAGAACTCAGCAGCAAACTAAAATTCATCAAACCAGCAGAAATCTGCACTATCATAGAAACCGCAGAGCTAAGCAACACTTGGCAAACCAAATGAGAAGCAGAATGACCGCAGCAGCCAAGTAATAATGCAGCAAGAACGGATGACCACAAGTAGTATATACAAACTTTCACCATCAATTAACAGCTTAATTTGCAACAAACACCAGCAAAAAATAAAGCATCCCTTGACAACAAAGAGCAGTTACCATCCGCTAGCAAAACCGATAGTTTGGAAGACCTTGAGCATGTCTTGTAAGAAAACGACCTACACCTACTGGGGGTGATACCACCAAGCAAAGGAGTCAGTAAGCAAGCCCAAATTAGCCATTTTGTCTGCAGCTGCGTTATTCTCCCGAAAAGTATGAGTAAATCGAAAATGCATGTTAGAAATGATAGAACGGCAGTGATTCCATCTGTTGAGTAAAGGCTAAGGTAGCACCAAATTCTGATTTCGTAGAAGAATTGTGACCAAGAGAGAATCACATTCCAACCAGGGGTACAAGCAACCCTTAGAAGAGGCATGCTCTATTGCAAGGATAACGGCCATAATCTCAGCGTTATACGCTGTTTGAAACCCAAGAGAGACACAAAACCACCAATGAGAATGCTGTTATCATTCCGAAAATGGCTCCACAAGCTGCAGGGCCTGGATTGCCTTTTGACAATCCATCTATATTTACCTTCACCCAATCGACCATTGGAGGAACCCAAGCAACAACTTTAATCTTAGAAGCGCACTCAAGGGAGATGGGAATGCCAAGATTAGTAAGAATGTCTCGATCACGTCCAAAATGAACAAAACCAGGACAAAATTGTGCAAAAAATTTGATAAGCGCCTCACAATCTGATTTGATTGATTGAGTCTTGGTAAGAACTCCCTGCCAACGATTACGACTTCTAGCTTTCCAAATAGCACAAAACATAAAGCAAGCTGTTGTTAACCAAATATTATATAGCTGTGGGCTAAAATTTTTGTTTACTATATTATCCCATAGGGAGAGAACAGAGGCATAAAAATTCAGAGAACTAACAAACCGTACAGCCAACCGGCACCATAATTCTTGAGCGAAGGAGCAAGAAACAAATAAGTGATCAGCATTCTCAGAGCAAGAAGGAGAAGGGCAAAGATCACAAGTAGAAATAAGGCAAATTCCTCTGTACCTTAAGTTGTCATCTGTGGGGAGCTTATAATGTAGAAGGCGCCACATGAGAGTGGAGAACTTAGGTGGGATAAAGCTGCGCCAAATTTGACCGTACCAAGAAATAATATTACTGAAAGGTCTGAGGGAGTTATAACTCTCCTTTAATGATAAAGAACCGTCACGAGCAGAGACCCCACACCAGCTTATGTGGAGGATTTAACTGGGATAAGAAGATCTGTAAAAGAGAGTTTGCCAACAATGGAAACTTATCCAATATAACTGAGAGAATATTCCAAGCTCTGTTCTGGATGGCATTAAATACCCGACAATTGAGTTTGATTTTTTTGAAAGAAGATTTCGACAAAAAGAGTTCACCAAGCCAATTATCTCAACTAGAATTTAATATTTGAACCATCACCAACCAACCAACCAACCATTGAGTGCCTTTTAGATGATCATCTTTAACTGAGTAAATACCTGACCATATAGATGTTGTATATGCTTTTTCCTTCCCCTCTAAATGGAATCTTGATAATATAGAGTCTGAGGCCCAGGAGGTCTTCCTTTGGATATCCTATCAAGTCTTCATTGAACAAGCTCTGTTTAGGAGATCAAATCTTCGAAGACCTAAACCACCTTCTTTTTCTGGTTTACAAATCTGAAGCCAAGAAACTAAAGCTAACTTGCGAGTGCCACGATCACCATTAAGGATAAAATTTTTTGCTCCCCTGTGAAGAAGATTAAACAAATATTTTTTATCAAATATCAGCAGATATTTGTCTATTTCCTCGTATTTAGGTAGGAATCTATCAATTTTCCTCAAATGTTATAGTTATTAACTAACTTCACTTATTTTTTATTAATGTGAATAGTAATTTCACTTATTTCAAGAACATGTGACGTAATTAAACTTTTAAGTTTAAATATTGCCAAATTATCAATAAATTAAGGAATAATATAATGCTAACTTCACTTATTTCAACAATACTGTTATGTCCTTCTGCTTCACTAGACTTTGGCCAATCAGCAAAAAAATTACTATTAATACTATTTAGATAGAAATAAATGTAGGATTCTAAGCAGAAATAGCAAATTATTATTAATCTATTATTATTAAAATATAGAATAAATTATGATTATTATTATTATTAATATATTTTGATAAATATATTATATTTTGTTAAATTTAATAATTATTTTTATTAAATAACTATTATTGATGAGAGTATAATCATCATTTTTTAATAAATTGAAACTTTAATGTACTTTTAAAATTATTATAGTTAATCGATTTATTTAGGTCAAATTTTAGGGACTTGAACATCCTTCTCTCAAGAATATATCTTAAATTATATATGTCATATCACACATCTCTAATGAGAGTAAAATTAAACTGACTTATAACTTTGAGTACAAAAAACTAATTAAACGTATTTTCTCATTATAGAGCTCAAAAATAAACTCATAATACACTATGTACCCAAAGTAGATAATACTTATTCGATTTTCAATCCAGGCTATTACATTTGGTAGTAAAGCCATGATCATGACCTGTTGTGTGAATGTGATAGCTCTACTATGTTAGCCTCTTCCTGAGAATGCAAGGTTTTAAAGGAGGAGGAAGGAAGGGGTAGGGTGGGGTATGTGCGGCGGTGGGCTTGAGGGCTTTTTGTTTTGTGATAAGTGATAGTTCTATTATGTTGACATCCTCACGAGAACACAAACTCTTAAAAAGGGAGGAGATTGTCATATTCCATAAGTAATAGTTCTACAATATTAGTCCTCTCATGAGGATGGATCGATATTTTGTGATAAGTGACAATTTTACTATATGATGACAAGAACTTCTAAAAGGGAAGGAAATTATCTCATTCCATATCACTACTTAAAGCCCATTTAGGATTGTTACGAGAAGAGTTAAAAATGATTTTGAATAGCCAAAAGTTATTTTAGATGTTTAGTAAATTTTTTTCAAAATCACTTTTAAACAGAATTTTACAATCCTACAGTATAATTTTAGAAAGTAGAGAAGAATTGCTTTTCAAAATTTTGAAAAATAGTTTTATTTGTAAGTATAATCTTAAATATATCATTTAAAATTACAAAAATTCAAAATTAACTTTACAAATAATTTTTAAATTTCAACTTTAATTGAGAAATAGAATTGTTAAAATTAAAATTTTTCTTGTCATTATTTTTTTACTTTTGAATTTTTTCTATAAATTATTTAAGTACGCATATATTATATTATATTATATTACATTACATTATATTATTTTATATTATATAATTTACTACCATTACTTCATCAAAAGTACAAATAAAAGTGATGTCATTGCCTACTTGAGGTATGGTACTTAAATATATATTAAATAAAATAATATTTATTCATCATGATTTACTATATACATTTTAGTCATTTGCATTACTACAATATTTTTAACAATAAATTTACCAAACGCACAAAATTATTTTTAAAATTTATACCACTTTAGTAAACAAAATCAACCAAACTCTAAACTGATTCTCTTTAAAACTGATTATTTCTATCATACATAGAAACAAATTATTTCAAAATTTATAATAATTTCACATTGGCCCTTAGAGTAAGGTTGAACTAAATTATAAACCTTGACAATTATACATCCCTTTTGAAGACAACAGGCTCTGTTTATATTGGACTTATTTGATCATTGGGTTCTTCCATTTTTACTCCGCCTTTGATTGAGATTCATTTGGCACCTATATCATGCATCAATTAATGTTCGTTAGGGAAAGTTTATATCATTCTTATGGATTTATAACATTCTAATGGTTAAAATTTGTTAAAATTTAATAGAAACATAGAAACATAACAAAGGTTATATTAAATAATTAGTTTTTAACTTAGAGGTTTTCAAGTTATACTAACTATGTCACTAGAAGTTGAGTTGTGTAATGCCCCACATTCTAGTATTAATGAGAACACATATATATAGACATATCTTCGATATAGTATGTAAAGATATAAAATTTGAAAATTTATAAGATAAACATATCTAATTTTGGAGAAATTATTTGATTAAGATGATTAAATATTTTCAAATGGATAGAAATATTTGACAATATAAATTTTTATTGTGGGTGGAAGTGAAAAGAAAATAGTTAAAGGGCTCAATTGATAAAAAGAATTCAAGTTCATTTTTTATTTGGGCGTGTACGTGTCAGAAAGACATAGAAAAGAAGAAAAGAAAGAAATGATTTTGTCAGGCCAGGTGGAAGGATTGAATTAAAATAAAAGAAAAGGCTTAAGATTTCATTTTAGAATGGCTTTTCACAAATTAGAAGCAACCAAACATAAACGAACCAGAGAAGAGAAAGTGGTAGAAAAGGAGGAGAAGAGGACGGATAGGAAAGAGGGGGAAAAGGAAACGAAGAAATTGGAAATTTAAGGATTTGGTTGGAATTTCTTATTTATTGTTTTATTTTAGTTTTATATTTATATGCATGAATAATATATGTAATAGATAATTCAATTGGATTATTATTAGGGTGTGATATGAAAAAAGAGGAACAATCAGAAGAGGAATAGATTTATTATACAATGTTTATGCGCATGTTTATGTGAATTCGATTGATTTTGATTTTAGAAACTAAGAAGTTAGCTGTTTATTATAACAAAATTATTTTTGGTGGATTATTATGAAATTTGGTGTTTATATGATTTATGGATCAAATGAGTATATAAAAAATTTTGTGATTTGTTAATTTGAAGATTAAATGAATATTTATGAAAATTAATATTATATTTGATTTTAATGGTTAAATAAATATTT
>CM040441.1:2160968-2248640 GCA_022749755.1 Azadirachta indica | reverse complement strand
AAGAGTTTTAAATTATAAAGAAAACAAATATGAAGAAAGGATTGGTTGTGAAGAAGAAATAATCAATCACAATATGAAATTGAGTGGGAATTTGTCTTCTGCAAATTACTTGAACATATTTTGGAAAAAAAAGTTTTCAATTAATCATTTTCAGTAAAAAATATATATATATAAGAACACTGGGGTTTGCAAAGAAGTGAGATGATAAAGTCATTTTAGAACTAATGAAGTGTTATAAGAATTTTTAATTATTTTAATATATTATAATGGAGTGAATAAAGAAAACGGTTTATAAGAAGGATTTTGAAGGGGTGGCAATAGCATCACTCAATCCAAAATTGTCTACCATTCATACAGAATTATACACATAATGTAGCCTGGAAAAATGCCTATGTGCATCACATAATTACAAAATATTTGACTCAGCAGCCTTTGACATTGGTTCTGCTCAAGATAGAAAAACACACAACTAGTTCGCTTATATAATTGAACCATTTTTGGAAGAGCAAATTTTAAACTCTAGATGAAAAAGATTGAAACAAATGATCATGTCTAGTTCAATTTGATGCCCTCAACTAGGAATAATATAGAATTACCTGTTTTCTGCCTGGGTGAGATACCCATCCAAGGCGATTGCATATACGGTGCACGTGAGTATCAACACATATCCCTTGAACATTGTTCCATCCAACATTCATGACCTAAAAGCACCACAAAATCAAAGTGCTTTTGGGAAACTAAATATTTGAACAAATAATTGATATTCTGATTTATGCAAAATGTAACTAATCCTACCAAATGAGCCATCTTAGGACCTATCCCTGGAAGCAAGAGCAACTCATCCAATGAGCTAGGTATGTCCCCATCATACTTCAGGAGACAAATTTTAGCAATTTTCTTCATATTGCTAGCCTTTCTCGTATAAAATCCAACCTGTTGATAGGAAAATGAAAATAAGAAAACTAAAGCTGTGATATTGGGCGTCTGTCAGACTGACCACCCTAGCTCTCTGAGAGTATGATATAGGTCGTACAAGGAAACTTTTAGTCTTTGTTCAATTGGATTCTAAGGAAATATACCGGGTAAATCAAGTCCTTGATAGTTGCTTCATCTGCTTGATCGATGGCTTCTGCAGTAAGCAGACCATTTTGAAGGAGACGCTGTATTGCTCCTGCACTCCCAAGAGGAATTCATTGAGGATGACCAGCATTAAAGCATGAAAGATCAATCTGAATATTTGATCTAGAATGCCTCACAATGCTTTTCTCCCATTCATATCCCATACAAATTATGATTACTGCCTATACGACTCAAATTATACAAATACTCACAGCAAGTTTAAGAAACACTTGCAACATACAAATACTCTGATCAGGAAAAGATAAATAAATAGAGGAATGGAAGAACTTACCATGATTAACATTATCCTTGGTTTGGCTCGATAAAAGGGAGGATATTAACACTGCAAACCTTCTTTCCTGACAACACAAAAACGAAAAGTAAATGCAGCTATCCTGAAGCTCTAAATTTATATGGAAGATATAACAGCAAAGAATTGGTTGTTTAGAATCAAGCAAGAAACATTATTTCATCGTCCAATATGTGATCAAAAATTGACATAGCCCATATAATACTTACGAAGGCAAGGTTGTAATATGCATAACCATATACTTTGAGACTTCCTTGATTTCTATAGCCAAGCAGAAGTTATTTGAGTGCTCTTTCCATGCATTACTTTGCTTAGCTTTATTAGGTAGGTAACCTTTTACATCTCTTCATTTTAAGTGCTCTTCAGTTGTAACTGACTTGAAAAAACTAAGTGCAAATAAATTGGTAACAGCACTGAATATCCTATCACATTAACTATGGGCCCATTTTTTAACACATAATATATGAGAAACACCCAAAATTGCCTAACAAGAAAGTTTGGGTTTAAGAAATATTAGGCAAGGAAACAGCAGCATATTCAGAGGGAACTTTATAACTCTTATTTCTACATAGTACACTTGTCAAGAACAGAAATAAATCTATATTGAGGTAACAACAAATGGAAAGATATGAGTTTATGACTTGCTCCTGTCGGCCTGTCACTTCCATCGTGCACATAACAATACAGGTCTTTTGTTGAAAGTGGACACTTCATGCTTAAAAAATATCGGAGATAAAATGTAAATTATCAGAGTTTAATAATATTACTTGGCCCATTAAATATAACCCTCAGGTTTGTGTCAAGTGACAACTTAACCTGACATCAACACTAGTTTTGATCAAGAGGTCCCATATCCAAATTTTCCATGTAATTGAATTTGTATTTACATTTGCTTCTATCTCTATTTAGCCTTGATTTATGATAAGGCATTCTGGTATGCATATTACTATCATTTGGACCTTCAAATATAACATTAGGATCTTGGGTAGTGATAAGTTACGACATGTGAGAAATAGCATCTAAAACTGTTGCTAAGAATAATTTGAGGCAAACTCATTGGTTCCTGCCTCTTCTTTATCCAATAGTAGACATATGATGATTGTACCTTAGGAGGAAGAGAGCTGCCAGCCTTCTCACATCCCATAGAGTCTACTGGTGCATCTTCTGTAGCCCTCATTCTGCGAATTCCCTCAAGAACTTTTTCCCAATTGGCAGGTGGTTCACCTACAGAAATTTAAGTAAATTAATTAGATTTCTAGCTAAAGAAACACCCATGAAAACAGGGGAAAAAAAAAAAACAGGCAGGCTTTTAGGCCAAATTATTTAACAATTTATAGAAAGAAATTCAATTTAATAATATGATATTTTATGGTGAATAATAGTTAGGAAGAAAAACAAGAATAATAAAAAAGAGAGAAAAAAGAGTGCTATAAGAAAGAGCGGAGGGCAAGAGCAGGCATCAATGCCTTTGATAAGGAAACTATTTCAATGTTTCATTAATTAAAATCTTAAATAAAAGAAGAAATTAACTAATAACTGAAAATTAACTCAATTGTATTACCAAATTACTGTAAACGTGCAGAAACTGCAGTAATTATAATTCTGACGCTGCAAAAAGATATAGCCATCACTTCTAGAGAACTAATACTCCAGATGAAAAATATGATTTAGCCCTTGGTTAAAGGTGACTTGATGAGAACCACATAAAAAAATTCATAAGCTGTCAAAATTAGAATCACACAGAAAAGAGAAAAAAAACTAATAGTTGAGGCATCAGAATCTAATGCTTTTGTCTAGGGAATTTCTGAAATTTTCTTCATTGTGATGTCTGAAAAAGATTGGAGAAGAGATAAATTAATAAACAAGCAAACATCAAAGATAAGGTCACCCTATTGATATATTCAATATGTACTACTCTATTTAACTCTTTTCATAGCCAATTCTAATACACAATAGCATTTACATCTGCATTTACCTCTTGCCCCCATCCGAGAGGCAACTTCAGTACTCACACATGCATCTGGAGTGGCTTCCAACTTTCCTGCAAAATCACTTCTATGAGAAAAAATTCATGCCTAAACCAGAAATGAGTATATGTGTATGCATATATTCATGCAACCCTGTGTGCCTCTGTGTGGTTGCACCTCATTCTGGGTCTGAAACAACATGGATAATTACCATACAATCTAAAAGCTTAAACTAATAAATGGATTGCCAACAATCATGTTTATACTCTAAAAATCCCACATGCGCGAGACTAAATTAAGATTGTACTAAAGAACTTGTCACGTGAATCAAGCTATGATACAACTTTAAGTTACCAACCAAGCCAGGAGATTAAGCTAATAAGTGAATAATATTATTTAAGCTCTAGAAGGTTTAATATCATTCAAAGGTTTAAGCAAGAAGTAAAAAATTGAATCTTTCAGTACCATGTTAAAAAGGAGGATCAAAGGTGGAGTTTACCTGAAAGAGTCACAAATATGTTCATGCACCATACGGAGTTGTCTGGTATGTTACTTTAGTGTTATAGACATTATTGGTTGTTGTTTATATAAGCATGACAGTAAGCTAATGGACTATTTAGTGATGCATTATTTTGGAACAGGATACTTGGTGTTTAATTACAATTTTTCGGGATCTCCAGATCTATACTACTATTTGATAAGCATGTAACTACCTATCACCAAAAAATGGACTGTAAGCTCATGTAGGAAGAATGCCTGATTCCCCCCTAATTTTTGAGTTAATGCCCTATTATCCTCCTATATTTTCTTTAATATTTCATCACCCCCTTGAGTTTCGATTTTACCCTTTAGTATTTCAAATATTTTCGATTTTGTCATTTTATAATTAAAACATGAATCAATTGAACCGAAGGGAAAAACCAGAAAAAAATAAGAGTCATGGGGGTGATAGGTTATTAGAAAAAATATAAGGAGGTAATGGAGTATTGGTTCAAAAATCAGGAGGCAATACGCATTCTCAAGCTCATGTATGTAAGCTGAACAAAATGAGTACCTCTGCACAAAAACTAAAATTGTAAAACATGAAGAAGAGACAGTGAGAGAGGGAACTCTGAGAACCAACAGAACAGTTTCTTCTAAATCAATATCCAGAATATATGTTGATACTTCCTCTCCTACAAAGGCCTTACTGTTACATTCCAAATGCACTTCAGAAAGAATGTCAGGACTATTTTCCAAGCTACAGACATACATGATCCTACCCAACATTAACCAAAAAGCTAGATGCAAAAGGCGTCAATAACCTTTATCCGAACAAGAGTATCTCCAACAGCAAAACACATGGAGATCGTACTAAAAAGAGAGTTATAACTAAATTAAGCACAGTCAATGTGTCAAATTGGAGGCCTTACATCTGCAGAATTACCATATGGAGTAACTATATGGGTGAGATGAAGGCTTCTTTTCAACGCAAGTGTCTGTCAAGTTAGTAATAAATCTTTGATGATGTGGTACAATGCATATCAGATGCTTTGGACGTCACATAACAATGATCATGCGCTGTGTATATATATAGACATCCTCTCTCAAGTTGAATTTCACTATCCCTCACCATTTAAAGAGAAATTTGATTTAGAAAGACTTTTCATAATAACATCAAAAGGTATATGAAGATACAAGTACTAAATTTGTAATTAACGTAGAATAACATGGCATTTTGTTTTATTCTCTAAACTCTTAACAAGTTTCAATATATATGCATGCATTTTGAATAAGATCTAAATGATATGCTTGTTTACCCCTTTTTAACATTTATTATAAGTTGTTTGTTTTTATCAACCAGAAACATCTAAAAACTAGTAATCTGAAACATATGTCCTTTAACATGGTACATATACTTGTATTTACATGTTAGGAATATTTTCAAACTAAATTATTTGACAAGATAAATAAAATTGATTTAATAGCATAAAAAAAGATGATAATATAAAAAGAGATATTATTTTAATTACTTTTAACTTCATTCATTCATGAAAAAGCGTGTGTGTATATATATATATATAGGAGCAGGATCAGCGGCCTTTTTATTTTACACAAAATCTTACATCAACTATAAACCCCTAGATATAAGCAAATCCAATGGTTGAAAATGCATATGACATATGCATTAATTATGCATTAATTACATAGTCAGATGCAATCTCAACCGTTGGATGTGCCTATATTTAACGGTTTACAATTAATGTAAGTTTTTGTGTAAAATAAGGGGACTGTTGATCCTACCCTATATATAATATATATATATATATGTATGTATGTATGTATGTATGAATGTGCTTTATTTCACTTAAAGAATACACTAAAGTTGTTTGAGGATATGGAATGTCATTCATTTTTATATCTAATGATAAAATTTATGGTAGATAATTGGTTGCATAGAAAACAAAAATTAATAAGGTTTTTATATTGTAGGAAATAAATTAATTGTATAGGGATACTTGTTAGAATTAAATAACCCTTTGAGACATTCAGACAATATATGAAAGTGAGAAACATTCACTTTTTCCATCCAGAAAATATCTTGAAATCAGGATAAGTTAAAGAAAGAAAACAGGTAAAATTTATTTGAGTCATTTTCAGATTTTTAGAAGTAAAAGCAAATTGGCACTAACACAAATCCATAGGGCAGGTCAAATTCAATATGCTTGGATTGTTGATAGAAAAGCATATTATAAGTCATGTGGATAGTCATTTGAATGACACAAATAAAAATTAAAAAAAAAAAAAGAAACCTTGGAGAGGAACATATCAATTTGTTGAATTATGACTTACAAATTAATCATCAAAACCAAAATCTTGAGTTTAAAGTTTAGCATCCAACAATAGTGTTCAAGAAAAAAAAAATGGACCTCTCTAGGTCTTGCCCTACATGCATACTAGTAAGGAGTTCCATCAAGAAACCTCCCTATCATTTTCTGTTAAAAGTTAAATCTAACAAATGTGTGTTAATGACAAAAATAAGTTGCTAGTTGGACAGTATTAATATTGGCACTAATGAAAAAGTATAAACCATATTGTATTTTTTCACCAGGGCAAAGGAAGCCATGGTTAAGGTACGTGCTTAGAGCAGGGCATACAACTAGAGTTGTCACCAAGAAATGCTCTAAAAGAATTCTTTAATAAATTATAAGAAATGTATGGCATTGGAGTTACTGTTCAGTGGACTGAAATCTTCTTGGTGGCTACATTATCGAAATAAGATGAATGGTAATCCCAACCATTCCATGCCTGCGTTTATAAAAACATAATCATAGTAATAATCTTTCTATAATGTCTCAACATGTCATACATGAGAAAAGAAAGTACTATCACCAGAGATCTTACTTGACAAGGCAGGTCCATTAGCCTTTTTGTACGCAAATTCTTCTATATCAGGTAGGCCACATGGCTGTATCCAGAGGAAAAAAAAAATGATTGTGACATCAACTAATTTTCATCAATGATCATGCAAAATTTTACTCTTTCACAAGGTTCCAAAGATCAATTCAGATTTACACACCATTCAGTAATAGGACTGCAAAGTTCGGGTACCCTCGCTAATAACGTGATTGGTCCAACAAAATTATTGGTGAGAAAGTTTTTTAACATTTTGGCCAGTTGGTCAGCATGGGTTTCAAAAGTCTGTCCATATTAACCTTCTGGATGGACTGGAAATTATGATCACCCAACTACCCAAACTACCAATTTGATGAGAAGTTCTAAGGACAGCTAAGCATTCATCTCTCTCCAAGATAAACTTAAAATTTCCATCAAACCAAAGAGGAAAAAAGGTATAAGCCAATATAAACAACATTGAAAACATATCATCTTTCTGTTGTTTTGATTGCTAACATGAAATGGTCATTTTCTAGGGAAAAGCAAAAGGAAAAAAACTTACCATTAGAGGTAGGTGGTTTTATCCTACTTATAAACCAACTTATCATTGCCAGAACAGGGCATTTGCCTTTTCACTGTCTCAAATGACTGGGAAGATGTATCCCATGCATCTTTCTGATTTTACTTTGTTTAGCTCTTTATCCATATTGGTGCAATAATATTTTGTATTTTGACACTATTAATTATCTTTTATCACCTTTCAAAAGAATTGTTTTGCCTTGTACTAATAGCTTTTAAGTTAATCGGTAACCATGAAGAAATTGACAAATATTATTGTTGTTGACTTCAAAAGTATTCTCTTGTGTCTTTGATACGAAATTAACGCCTAACAGTATACCTAAATATTCTAGAACTTTCACACAAATGATGGTGCAGCCAAAGCTCAAGCCTAAATCCTATGAATAAAGGCTCATTATCTATTTTTTGGGTGTTGTTGCAACATGGACAGGTTTAAGCTAATTTTTTCAAATAAAAGATGATTGCCTAATTGGTACTGCCAAACCTATCTCTTCTGCACCCCAAAAAATGATCATTTTACTTCTCAACAAAGTTAACTATATATCTTGAGCAAGACACCTCAGCACATAATAGTTCCTAGCTGAATGGGAAAAAGGATTTAGTAGCTGACTTAAGCTACTTCCTACATTCACAATGAAAAGTCATATATAGGAAATTAGAAGAATCTATTAGCATAGAAACTAGAATAGCAATGTGTTTAGAGAACACACACCATATTTGAAAAAGTTGACATCACTTAAAACAAGAAATCATCCGTATGTACCAATCAACTCAACATAAGGTGGGATAAAGGAAGTGAAAAATTTTAGACAGTTAGCTCTGAAAGCTTAATGGTGGATATGAAAGCCTGATAACCTATATGTTGTTCGTAGCTCCATAAATCCAGGAACTTCTCTTCCATTATATCATTTGGTGTAAGTAATGAAACTTTTGAGATTCTGTAAGATTATATACAAAAGAGCCCTTTTTGGCTCTCTCTTTAGCTCTGTCTCTTTTACCTCTGAAGGCTAATCTGATTATTAAAGTGTGTTTATATCAGCTTAAGCCTTTTTGAGTTAGTTGCTCAACCTGGTTTCAAAGTTAGGTTGTTAGGTTGACCAAAAGTTCTTGTGTTCAAATTTCTACTATAAGAAATCAAACAATAAAACAAACAGAACGTGGGTTTGTGCATTTGTGCAAGCTTGAAATTAAGTTCAAACATCATTTGTTGGGCTCTTTCCTATCAATTAAGTTTTTAAGATTAGAACTCGATGTATTATATGCCACTTTACTCCATTTAACAAGGTAAATGATTGAATTAACTGCCTAAACCCATTCTTTTAGGCCATAACCTTGACTGTCTAGCTCCCTAAAATTTAACTATTTGACTCCTATCTAAGAGCAATTACTACAAGTCATTCAACACAGCCAGGCTTTTATATCTATTCTTTTAAAAGCCAATATCGATAAAAATATTAACACCAAAAGATGATTTCCTAACTGTTCAAAGCAGATTGAATGATAACATTGTCCAAATTTACGCCACTATACTAAGGAGCCATTAACCACTCAACTCCTAGCAACATGAAAATTTGAAGCACAAATAGCTTCCACTAACATTATTCACAACCCAACAGATTTAAGCAAACTCTCCGTAAAAATCCAAAATAATATCAGGAAAGTGAATGAATGATTGCAGGTTAAAGTTCAATGAGCATTCACTAATAACGCTGTTAAAAATAGAACCAGGCCAGAAATTGCAGCACAAGACCATATTAATATCTGATAACACGAAAAAAGACCTTACTTTCTGTTCAATGGGTTCATTATTTGACTCTTCATTCGATACTTCCAAAGTCTTTTTCTGTCTCTTTCTCCTTGCAAAAACACGAACCTCTGCACAGAAATAACATCCGAGCAAATAAAATTAAAATAAGAAAAAGAAAAATCGAATAAAATTTGTCGTTATTTCAAGGATAATATGATATTTGAGTTATAATCTGACCTGGGTTTGGCGCAGGCGCCGAGATTTCTTCTTTGGATTGAAGGCATTTGGAATAAAATCTTGTATTTGGCATTCTTAGCAGAATACGAGACATATGGATTTTGGACGGACTGACCTGAAGACAGCAGAAACAGTATTAATACAGTATAGGGAGAATTACAGTGGGTTACCTTCAAGTTTGAGAAAATATCGTAAAGTTTTGAAAAAGGCGTGTTTGAACCTTTTAAATATGGGAAATTGACATTATATCCCTTGAAGTATGGAAAAAGAATGAATAGCCACTAGAGTATGAGAAAAAACAAATACTCTTAAATTATGAAAAAAATTATATATATGGCTTGAATTTGACTTTGACTTTCGAGTGTTGTAGTAACTTGAAAATCTTGTAATCTTTTTTTTTTTTTTGGTTAAAGTTAGTTATGGGAATAAAATCGTCTAAAATTTTTTTAATTGATTATTTTTTAATAAAATTAGGAATAGTAGTTGTTTTTTAATTTTATATGTGAATATAGTAGTTAATTTTGAAAATTTTCAACATTATACCATTAATAATAAGATTGACTTCAAATCTTAGAATGAAAAGCAGCAGTCTTGGATAAGCATGTAAAAATAGGGTCATGTATTCTCTATTCATAAAATATCGATAATGATAGTTAGGGATAGCAATTTGTGTAAAGAAATTGTATTTGTATTTGTCTCATTAGTGAGTATAATCAAATTTTTAATCAATACAAATATGATCATTTGTCATATCAAAACTTCAAATATAAATACAACCCATTTATTAATTGTGTCTAAACATATCAACTTTTTATTTGTTTTAAAAATTTTTGGATATTTTTCTTATATTGAGTTTGTTCTGACATTAGTTCTGGGTAGAGTAATATAAATATTTTTTTATTTTAGAAGTGGTACAAATATAAAAAAATTAATAATTATTTTAAATTTTCTCATTTTAAATGTTTTACAAATATAATAAAAAATAATATTATTTTAGGGTATTTTCACATATCTCCCTTAAAATTTGTAGAAATTTCAATTTGATGGAATGTTTATGGAAAGGGATCCAAACCTCCCCTACAAGCAACAAACTGACCAAAATACCCCCAGATCCATTTTTTAAAAATTAAAAAATAATATTATTTTAGTTAAATTTGAACCTATGAACTTAGTGAAAAAAATTAATAGTTTAACCACTACAACAAACATATTTTAATAATATATTTTTTAATCCTTAATAAATAACCCTTTTGAAAATGCATATATAATACTTTCTATAATAATTAAATTATTTTATCATTAAAAATTTATAATTAAAAAATTATATATAACTACTTGAATTTAAAAGTATTATCAAATAATAATAAAATTATTCTTAAATAATTATTAAAGAAAATAAATTTAAATTGTTATAAACTAAAATTATTATTAGCACTAATAGTTATTCTATTTTAGTGCTAATAATAATTTTAGAATAATTATTACAGAAAAATCTAAACAATGATAATAGTTTTAAAATTTTTATAATTTTAATGATAATAATAATTTTAAATTCAAGTTATTATATAGAATTTTAATGATTATGAAATTATTTTTGAATTATAAAATTTTTTTTATAATAGCAAAATAATTTTAATTATTATAGAAATTATTATATATGTATTTTTAAAAGGGTTATTTATTAAGGATTAAAAAATATATTATTTAAATATATTTGGTGTAGTGTTTATTTGTATTGGTCTTTTTCATTGAGATCATAGGTTTGAGTCCAACTAAAGTAATATTATTTTGTTATTTAAAAAAAAAAATTAGAAATATTTTGATAAATTTATTGCTGGTAGGGGGTTTGTGTCCCTCTACATAAACCTTCCATCAAATTGAAATTTTTATAAACTTCAAAAAAAATATGTGAAAATATTCTATATTAATTTTCAATGAATTTTAAACATATTTTAAATGAATAAAGAGGTTAGAAAAATTAAACATAAATACAACAAAATTATTAAATATAATACGAATATAGTATAATTATTATTTGTATCAACTTCTTCGACCCTAAACTCGTTTAATTGCATCAAATTTATGTCTGAACCTAAATTATCACTCTTAATGTAAAGCATAACAGTTTTAGGTAATATAAAAACCCGAAGTTAATAATTGTTTCGTATACCCATTTAATGCTCAACTCATTAATTATAACCTTGTTTCACTTTTATTAAAAAGAAAGTGTGCATACATAAAGCATGTTATTTTGACAATTTTGATTCACGAGAACTTAGTCAAATTTCATGAACAGTTTTTCGTGGTCTGAAAGTTCCTGGTAAGTATGTAAAGTTGGAAGAAATGCTTGACAAATATTTTGTAATTAAAACACACATTTTTATCATTTAATGCCACAATTTAACACAATAAATTCTAAGTCAATATATACATCGATCCCTAGCAACCATTATAAATGTAGCCACAAACGCATTAATATCTTGTAATAAATTAGATCAAGAGTAAACATGGGTTCTAAGTATTTATTTTGGCTTGCTTTGATGTTCTTCTTCATCAACTCCCTCCAGCTATTTCTGTCACAAACTTCTTGCATGGCTGTGGCTCCTCAAGTACACGTTGTTTCAGCACCGCCGCCACATCCTACGCCCATCGGTCCGATTAAAGCCAAACCTTGGACTCCACCACCGCCAACTCCTAAGCCCAAGGTTCCCATCCATCCCAGAACGAAACCACCACCACCGCCAACTACTCAGGCCAACCATTCTCCTACTCCCAGATCGAAACGACCGCCTTCGCCACAATATTGAAGCATTATGTGTCGGAGTTGGTAGCTAGATCTTCCATCAACGTAAGATATTATGTATGAATAATGTAATTTTGAATATATAATAAATTATGTCATTTGTATGAATGAATTTGTTCGTTTATCAATGTCTCTAAATTATGTTTCAGGCAATCGTCAAGGTATTGCTCTCATCAAAGCTTCTTGACTTTTTTCTATAAAATTATTGCTCTCACCAAAGCTACTTGACTTCTTGACTTCTTTTGTGTAAACTATTCATGATATTAATGGTAAAAAACATATCACGAAATTCTTTAATATTATAACGTGTACGCATTAAATTATACCTGTTATCTTTTTACTTTTTTCCTTTTTTAATATTATGCTAACGTGTATAGATTAAATCACATAATTAGGGATTTTGAAAATTAAAAAAATAACTCATTGTTCTATTTATCTCATAAATCTACTTATATATTATGAAAGATTTACATTCAAATTACATTTAAACTGGGCATAAAAGCTAAGGTCTGGCGTAGCCTGAGTAAAGTTTGGGTTATAGGGCCGAGTTAAACTTGACTCTAAATAAAATTCAAGTTGGGCTTGAACTTTTATAAGTTAAGGCTCGATTTGACCTAGGTAAATTTGGGTTATAAGATGAAGTTAAACTCGACCCTAAATAAATTTCAAGTTGAGCCCGAACTTTTATTTTAAAATTCGGGTATATGCTTGGGCGAGTTCAAGTTGGGTGTAGGACGAATGAGGGTACTCCAAAATTTTTTCCCAAAAAATATATATTTAGATGGATCTGAGTTTGTTGGGAAAAACTTGGGTAAATTTACTGCATTTTGATGAGTTACTATTTGCATAAATAGTATCCTATAAATGAATAGTGAAATACACAAGCATTTGTTAGAAATCTGGATTTATTCAAATTTACCTTGGGGATTTATTCTAGCAAAAAATTATTAAACAACAATTGAAAAATATCACAATACCACGTCAATCTCTACCTCTCCAAGAATTTTTCACATAATTCTCAACTTAACAATTATCATACTCCACCATAAAGAGTATACACACTTAGAGTAGACCAATTCTAAGCATTTCATTTTCTTTAGCACATGTCGATCAAACCTTATTGAAAATTTGTGGTGCAACTTTTACATTGGCTTCTCTAGAAATTTATCAGCCATTGACATCAATTCCACCACATATACCTTGCATCAACAGCAACCAATGCTCGTGTATGGACTTGTGAATCCGCTAGTAGTAACACATCCTTTTTTAGGGCAACTTTTGATGACTAGCAGCATGCCATAAGGATGTTTATGCTCTTTTAGACTGTATTATATTTTACCTCGTTAATGACAAACATACTATCAGCTTCACCGTTAGTCTTTGACTTTAAGCTGTTTGCCAAATCAGCTCTACATTTTGGGTAATTTCTTTTAAGTTGCCCAAATTATTCACACCCCTAACAAATCAGTTTTTTTAACTTAGAGTTCTGCTTCTTCCAATTTTCTATCACTAATGCTAAGTTTTTAAGCAAAACACTATATACACCTCTTAGCCTCTTTTCTTCGGAGAAAAGCTTGTTTGTGACGTCTTAAGAACACAATCTTATCTTTTCCATGAATTGAGATGGATTTCATTTGTTCGTAAGACAGTGGAAGAGACCATGTGAGTGTTAACACTATATCCTCATCATTTAACTTTACTTTAATAGCTTCCAATTCAGAGATGATACCATTTAAAACACTTAAATTGATGTGAACCCCGAGTATATTAAACTTGAGACCCAATATCTTTACGTATGAAAACAACTTCTTGGAAAGTTAAATCAGATTTACTCAAGTCTGCAACCCAATTTCAACTTGTGAAATAGAACTTTGGAATAAAATACCCTCAAAGTAATTATCTTTGATTGGAAGAACCTTGATTCAAGCAAGAATCAAAATAAGAGAAACACTCTCAGTTTTTATTTCATTCAAAGAGTAATCATGTTTCCATGGGAGTATGAGGCTGAATATATATGGGTACAAGAGATAAGTAACCTTAAATGGAGTGTTTGACCACAAAACTAAACTTATTCTAGCTTAAATTAAAACAAATTGAATTTGGGCTTTATAATTAATATTAATAACCTAAACACATAACAAACTAAATAACATATGTTTATAAATAAGACTAAGATAGATAATGGGTTTGAGCAGTAACTTAGCTCAAATGGCACATGAAATCCGAAACTTGCATAATGATGAAGATCTGATTCGAATTGCAATTGAAAGACTTGAACATACTTGCTTAGCCTTGAGACATCATTCGAATATGGCCTTGTGCAGATTTGAGAAGTTGAATTCCGTAGAAGCTTTAATCTTCAGGTTTTGCTTTCTTATACTTGTGTCAATGTTATCAAGCTCTGATTATTGTCTTGAAGTCCCAGCTTGATATTTAACTTTGTCTTAGTCTCCTGAATTGTTGCAAGATCATCCCACAAACCTTGAATCATCCTGTTTAATGCATCCTTGAATTTCTTCATTCTTGCTCTTGTAACGGGACCACTATGTAGCTGAATTGGATCATTGCTCTCGTGTGCATCCTTATTTGTATCATTCCCTCGTTTCTTAAGATGATTTGTCCACGAATCTTCACCATCTGCATTAAAAGAAGAAAGATTCGCAATATTAAAATTGCATTCACAATATACTCACCAGGAAAATCCAATTTGTAGGCATTATCATTGATCTTCTCAACAACTTGAAATGGACCATCTCCTTTTGGATGAAGCTTTAACTTCCTTTGAGTTGGAAACCTTTTGTTTTGCATATGTACCTAAACCCAATCACCAGGCTCAAATACAACGCGCCTTCGTCCTTTGTTTACTTGGCTTGAAATTTGTTGATTCTTCTTTTCAATGTTCTTGTGCATGTCTATATGTAGTTTCCTCACTAATTCTATCTTCTTTTTCTCATCTAAGATAGTTCTTTCATTGCAAGGTAAAAGAACTAAATCCAAAGGGGTTAGTGGGTTAAAGCTATAAACAATTTCAAAAGGTGAAGAACCAGTAGTAGAATGCACAACTCTATTATATGCGAATTCAACAAATGGAATGTACTCTTCCCAATTCTTCAAATTCTCTTGGACAATAGCATGCAACAAAGTTCCTAAAGTTTTGTTCACAACTTTTGTTTCACCATCCGTTTGTGGGTGGCACGTAGTAGAAAATAACAATTTACTACCCAATTTACTATATAAAACTTTCCAAAAATGACTTACAAACTTTACATCCCTATCACCAACAATATTTTTGGAATGCCATGCAAACGTACTACTTTCCTAAAGAACAAATTTGCAATGTTAGTGGCGTCATCAGTTTTATTATAAGGTATAAAATGTGACATCTTAGAAAACCTATCAATTACTACAAAAATAAAATTCTTTCTCTTTTTCAATCTAGGTAAACCCAAAACACAATCCATGAAAATATTAGTGTAAGGTTCACTAAAAATAGGTAAAGGAGTAAACAAACCTTGATTTAAAACTTTAGATTTAGTTTGTTTGCACACAACACATCTATCATAAACTCTTTGCACATCCTTTTTCATTTTAGGGCAATAAAAGTGTTCATCTAAAGTGTTTAAAGTTTTTGTAATGCCAAAATGTCCCATTAAACCACCCCCATAAGACTCTTTTACAAGCAATTCTCTCAGAGAACAAATAGATATGCACAATTTATTTTCCTTAAACAAAACCCCATCATTCTATAGAACTTACCATATGCAGCTTCCTCACATGTTTAAAAATGCTAGAAAAGTCAGTATTATCATTATAAAGAGTTTTAATATGTCCAATCCAAGCATTCTTGTATCTAAAGCAATAAGTAAAGTATACCTTCTTAATAGTGCATCGACCACAACATTGTCTTTACCTTACTTGTATTTAATCACATAAGGAAAAGTCTCAATAAATTCAACCCATTTGGCATGTCATTTATTCAACTTACCTTGCCTTTTTATGAACTTCAAAGATTGATGATCAGTATGAATAACAAATTCCTTGCGCCATAGGTAATGCTGCAAATTTTCCAAAGCTCTAACCAAAGCATAGAGCTCTTTGTTATAAGTAGGATAATTCAATGAGGTACTATAGAGCTTTTCACTAAAGTAGGCGATTGGCCTCTTTCTTTGCATAAGAATAGCCTCAATGCTCAATTCTGATGCATCACATTCAAGTTCAAAAGTACCAACAAAGGTAGGCAAAGTAAGAATGGGTGCCTTACAAAACTTATCTTTCAATAAAGTAAATGCATACTTTTGTTCTTTATCCCACTTAAAAGTACAATTCTTTTTAATTAACTCTATAAGGGGTGTCGCAATGGTACTAAAATCTTTTACAAACCGTTTATACAAACTAGCCAATCCATGAAAGATTCTTACCTGACTTAGTGATTTAAGAGTAGGCTAATTTTGGATAACACTTACCTTCTCTTCATCAACTTCAACACCTTGAACACTTACCATGAAACCTAAAAACACAATTCGATCTAAACAAAAAGAACACTTTTTAAGGTTAGCATATAACTTTTCTTTTCTTAAAATATCAAGTACAGCCCTTAAATATTTTACATGTTCATTCAAATTTTTGGAATACACAAGGATATCATCAAAGTATACAACAACAAATTTTCCAATTAAATCTTTCAAAACATGGTTCATAAGCCTTATGAAAGTACTAGGTATATTAATTAAACCAAAAGGCATAACTAACCATTCATACATGCCATATTTGTTTTGAATGTAGTTTTCCACTCATCACCCTCTTTCATGCGAATTTGATGATATCTACTTTTCAAATTAATTTTGCTAAAAATAGTAGAACCATGCAATTCATTAAGTATATCATCTAGTCTAAGAATAAGATAGTGATACTTTACCGTAATGTTATTAATTGCACGACAGTTAACACATATATGCCAAGAACCATTTTCTTAGGTACCAGCAAAACAGGAACAACACATGAACTCTTACTTTCTCTAACATATCCCTTGGTTAACAACTCCTCAACTTGCCTTTGGAGCTCCTTTGTCTCTTCGAGATTACTTCTATGGGCTCGTTTATTTGGAATTAAAAATCTAGGAATGAAATTGATTTGATGCTCGATACCCCTAATGGGTGGAAATTCATTAGGTATCTCCTCGGAAAAAACATTTTATAAGCCTGTAAAAGAGAAACAAATGCAATAGGCAAAGAAGCATTAAGGTCATTAGTGTTTAAGTAAAGTTCCTTGTACATAAGTACAAGTATATTTTGTTTGAAAACTAAGCTTCCTTAATATCACTTCTTTTTGCATAAAAGCTCAATTGTTTCATTTTACACTCTATTGTTTCTTTTCCCTCCACTCTTTTTGCCTCATTCGAATTCTGCCCCTCTCCATTTGAACTTACTTTTTTTTTTCTCATTATTTTTGCCACTATTTTCTTTTGAAAATTTACTTTCTTTCTTTATACCTTCACTCACTTTTTTTTCCCTACTCTTGTTTTCTCTCTGACTTTGAATTCTTCTAAGCTCACCCTCATAAACTTCTTTAGGTGAAAGTGGTATAAGAGTAATTTTCTTTCCATCCTTCTTAAAAGTGTAATGATTTGTGAAACCATTATGCAACACCCTTCTTTCACATTGCCAAGGGTGTCCCAATAAGAGATAACTAGCATGCATGGCACTATATCAAACAACAACTCATCTCTATACTTGCCTATTTTGAAGGCAATAAGAACTTGCTTTGTCACCCTAACTTCCTCACAATCATTGAGTCACTTCAACTTAAGGATGTGGATGTTTTAAAGTAAGTAATCTCAACTTTTCTACAAGGGTAGTACTAGAAACATTAGTTACACTGCCATCATCAATTATTACATCATAAACCTTATCTTTTACAAGACACTCAGTATGGAAAAGATTCTCTTTTTGATCACATTCTTCTTATTGGACATGCATATTCAAAACTCTTCTTGCTACAAGAGCCTTACCACTTTCAACCATAGTAAATTGTTTATCCCCTTCTTCAGCACCTGCATCTTCAAGAGGTGGCATCGTCTCTTGTTCATTCTCTTCACTAGCCAAATAATACTCTCTATCAAGCATGAATATGGTTCTTTGATTTGGGCAATCCCGCTTGTAATGTCCTATACCTTGACACATAAAATATTTAATATTTCTTGTGTTAGTAGTAGAATCAAGCTTACCCTTGTCTTTGCTTGGATTGGATATTTTTGGAGACTTTTTGGATTCGATTTTAGGCTTGGATGATGAAGACTTGTACCACCTCTCTTTTTTAGTTGCTTCTCAACCTTCAAAGCAAGGTGAAGCAAATTTTCCAGCTCTATATATGGCTGCAATTCAACCACATTAGAAATCTCCTTGTTCAAACCATTGAGGAATCTTACCATTGTAGCTTTATTATCTTCCTCTACATTTGCTCTTATCATAGCTACCTCCATCTCCTTGTAGTATTCCTCAACACTCTTAGACCCTTGAGTGAAGTTGATTGTATAATTCTCTATAGTAGTAGCTTGGTACAACTTTCTTGTGCATGATGGATTTCATATCTCTTCACTCTTCAATAGGCCTTTCACTGTTTCTCCTTCGTTTTTGCTTAGTATCATCCCACCAAGTAATAGCATAAACTTCGAAAACAGTTACAACAAGCTTCAACTTCTTGGATTCAATGTAGTTATTGCAATCAAACACTAATTCAATCTTTGTTTCCCAATCCAAGTATGCCTCGGGATCCATTCTTCTATAAAATGATGGAGTTTTTAGTTTGACCACATTGTTATTATTGTTGTTTCTTGCCCTCGGTCTCACCTCTTCTTCCTCTTCTTTGTCATCAAATGATTCACTATCATTAAAGCCATCATCTAATTGAGCTCTTCTTAGAACTCGCCTAGCTTGCATGGTTGGATTAGGAGCACTAGGTGGCTGCCCCCTTGTGGCTGAAACCTTCAGCCCCTCCATTCTATCAACCAACTCTCCATATTTGCTATCCATGGCTTGCAATAACTCGGTTAAAGCTTAGAATCGATCTATCTTACCTTGTAGATTTCTTGCTTGTCCACTCATCATGTATTAAGCTGTAAGATAAGGTTAGTAAAGCAAAAGAATAATTTCCTCACTTCACTCTCTCATATGTTTCACTCAAGTAATGTTATCACTCAAGTTTGCTCCTGTTTCATGCTTAATTTATGGCTTTTCTTATAATGAGCTCACACTAAACCTTTTTCCACTATAATTCTCTTATTAAGATTAGTTGCAAAAATCAAAATTTATATAAACTTACTAAATACAATGAGAAGTAAAATAAAACCAAGGCAAATTAAAATTAAAGAGGACCTAAATACTTATAACAAAAAAAAAATGAAATTAGGAGAAACTCTAACTTGAAAATTGGAAATTTAGAAGTAAAAAATAATGACCCCAAACCAATTTAGGTACGCAACAAATTAGAAAAACACAAGGACTAGGAAATGGATTTTAGAAATGATAAAGGAAATATTAAGAACATAAAAAAAAAATCAGTACAGGAATAGGAAGGTCAATAAAAAATTATGGAAAGATTAGGAAATAAATCTTAGCTTGTTTTGGAAAGTAGGCCTGATTTGGTCAAACTCCTTGAAACAATCTAATTTTTTTTCTTTTTATTCTCCTTGATTTCGTTCAACCCTTTGCCTTTTTTTATTTGTCCTTTCCAAACTATAATTAGATTATATTATATGTATACCCCACACAGCCTTAATTGCCAAGTTTCCTTTTCTTCCTTCTTTTTCTTCTCTTGGCTGAATGCTTTGCTTTCTCTCTCTTTTTTTTTTTTAATTTTTTTTCACCTCCAAACACCTAGGATTGACCAAACAAAAAATAAATAGAAAGAAACACAAAAGAAATGAGTAGATAAAGACTAAATCAACCGAATTAGAGATTGATACAACCTAAACTTGACTTGCTGTGAAATGAAAGGAAACACTCTTTTTTTTTTTGATTTAATAGACACAAAATGGAAACAAATGGAATTGAAACAAATGGATGCAAAAATGAAAGAAAGAAAACAGACAAATTTGAGAAATGACATAACCTGATTTAGAGTCGTAACTTTGATACTAAACTGATACGAACCTCGAGTATATTAAATTTGAGACTCAATATCTTTACGCATGGAAGCAACTTCTTGGAAAGGTAAATCAGATTTACCCAAGTTCGGGACCCGATTTCAACTTGTGAAATATAACATTGAAATAAAATACCCTTAAAATAATTAGCTTTAATTGTAAGAACTTTGATTCAAGTAAGAATCAAAACAAGAGAAACACTCTCAATTTTTATTTCATTCAAAGAGTAATTATGTTTCCATAGGAGCATGAGGCTGAATATATACAGATACAAAAGATAAGTAACTCAAAATGGAGTGTTTGGCCACAAAACTAAACTTATTCTAACTTAAATTAAAATAAACTGAATTTGGGCTTAATAATTAATATTAACAGCCCAAACACATAACAAATTAAGTAATATATGTTTATAAATAAGATTAAGATAAATAATGGGCTTAAGCAGAACTTAGCTTAAATGGCACATGGAATCCGAAACTTGCATCATGATGAAGATCTGATTTGAATTACAATTAAAAGACTTGAACATGCTTGCTTAGCCTTAAGACATCATTCGAATATGGCTTTGTGCAGATTTGAGAAGTCGAATTTTGTAGAAACTTTAATCTTTAGGTTTTGCCTTCTTGTACTTGTGTCAATGTTACCAAACTCTGATTATTGTCTTTAAGTCTAAGCTTGATATTTGACTCTTTCTTAACCTCCTGAATTGTTGCAAGATCATCCCACAAACTTTAAATCATCCTGTTTAATGCATCCTTGAATTTCTTTATTCATGCTCTTGTAACGGGACCACTAGGTAGCTGAATTAGATCATTGCTCTTATGTGCATCCTCATTTGCATCATAAATGGTCAGAAATATTGTGCCTTCATTCATACGTAAAGTATGAAACTACTTCTTAAGGTAAACTGGATTAAAGATGCCTTTTACTTGATATATTTGTTCAACCTTCTTCCAGAGTTTATTGATCGTTGAAATTCCTTGCACATTAGCAAGAACATTCTTGGCCAGTGACAATGGATTGCACTTGCAGCTTTCAAATTGAGATCTTCTCATTCTTTATTTCTCATACCACATTTTGAACCTTCTTTACTAGATTCCGCAGGTGGTCTTTTTTTCAATGCCTTGTATAACCTAAATTGTATTAACATATCTTTGACTTTATTCACCACAAGCCAAAATTAATTCTCCCATTAAATTTCTCAATTTCAATTTTCAGACCTAATATTTTTGTTCACATACTAAAGCTCTGTTATCACTTATTAGGAAAATTTTGGATAAATTTGTTACTTTTTAATAAATCATTATTTACATAAACAGTATTCCATATATATAAACAGTATCGTATAGATGAATAGTAAAATACACGCCAATTTGTTAGAATCTAGACTTACACAAATTTATTACCTTAGGGATTTATTCTAGCAAAAAAAATTAAATGCGAAATATCACAATCACCACAACATAAGAATTTTACGAAAAAAGCTTCAGATCGGAGAAAAACCATGGACTCTTAAATAGACAAATCTACTATATAATAAATTTGTACAATCACAAAATTTTCTCTTAAAATCCATAATCTCATGTACGCCCTTTCACCAGACTGCCCAAAGAAATATTCTCATATAAATATTTTCACTGTAATAATTCTACTTACAAAAATAAAGGAAATTTTCAACAAAATATTCATGAAATACCTTAGAGCTTCTTGAAGGTTCTCTGGAATTGGAATTCACAAATAGGATGCATAAAATGAGAGAAAATCTCTCTGTTATATAGGGAGAAGTCCTCTCTAAAATGTCCAAAATGATAGGCTTTCTAAAATTGTTTAATACTTACTATTTTTCACTTACTTTTTTATTGCATTTTCTTTGTTATTGTTGTTCAATTATAGCCATCTCTTTAAGGAGCCACAATTGATCAATAAAGTCGGATTTTTTCAAGCTTGACCCAAATATGAAAATTTTCATAACTTAAATCCGTGCCTTAGAGCCCAATTTTGAAACTCGGCCTGACCGAGATGGTATATAACCTCGACTTAGGCCTACGCTCGGGCCAAATTTAAATAAAATTTTTTAGATTAGGCTGGGTTTTTAGAAAGCACTGCCTACCCTAAAAAATACTCTCAAATTGCATTACATATAAAAATGAGAAGACAAAGCTGCCCTTAAATTTTTGTGAGAGATCTACTTTAAAATTTAAGGGATATTGCTCTTATAAAGAGGGAAAATCTCCCAATATATACCTTTGGTTCGACTCTAAGCCCTCCAAAGACTTAAGTTCTACTATGAGACTATAAATCCGTTATCGCTATCTTTTGACTTTTAATTCATTTAAAGCTTTTATTTTCTTGCCATAGACTTTATTAAATCAACATATACAGCTGAAATATTTGACTTGAGCAATTTACGCTGACAAAGAATCACAATCTTGCAGGAAACATCAAAGTCTAGAGAGAGCATATGGCAGATTAGAAGAAGTTAGATAGCTAGCGGTATTCTTGTAAAATAAATATAATTCTAGCCAAGAAAATATTTCTAATTGAAGCCGATTCTCATAGGCTGTCTGCAAAAATGAAAGTTCAGTTAGGCAACAGAATTGAAAGGGAGACCAAGCTTTCAAGGCCTTCTTTTCTTGCCAACAAAGCTGTTCATGCATCTTGTTTGTGCAATCCTAATTTGAGGTAACTGATTAAACACTTACTTTAAGTTGCTATAAAATTATAAAATAAAAATAATGGAATTGGGTTAATAGGTGAGTTATGATTCTTAATAGCTCCAATTTTAGCTGTGCTTTAAGCAAAATGGAATAAAATTTGTTGTTATTTCAAGGATAATATGATATTTGAGTTATAATCTCACCTGTGTTTAACGCTCGCATCGAGATTTCTGCTTTGGATTAAAGGCATTTGGAATAAAATCTTGTATTTTGCATTTTTAGCAGAATGCGAGACATCTTGGTTTTAAAGGGACTAAACTGAAGAAAACAGCAAACAGTTTTAGTGCCCATTTGATTTGCCTTTTTCATTAATCAAAAAGGACTTTTTTAATGATAAAAATCTTTTTCAAATTTTTTAATGTCGTTTGGTTGACAATGAAAAAGAGTTTTTGAAAATTAAAAAAACTATTTTCCTTTTATTGGAATAAGCCCAAAATTTGGGCTTTTGATAGTAAAACTTCCCCAACTTTTTTAAAAGGTAAAATTGTCTAAAATACTCTTACTTTATTTTAAAAATTCTATGTAATCTCTTTAAAATAAAACATTAAAAATCTGTCTATTAAAATAATTACTCAAAATTTTCTCAAAAGTCATTTGTAATAACCAAACGATTTATAAATGTTTGTGAAAAACTCTACTCATAAAAGTTTTACAGGTAAAAGCGCTATTTTAAAAAGTTTTATTTGAAAAACTACACCAAACGGACCTTTAATACGGTATGGGGAGAATTGCAATGGAATACCTTCAAGTTTGAGAAAATATCATAAATTATGGAAAAAGGGTGTATGTACCTTTTGAATATACATAATCATATATAAAAAAAGGAAAATTAACAGCTCGCATGCAATGTTTAAAACCTATTCAAACAAACACCTTTTTGTTACTAATTCTCATTATTAATTGCCATGCGCTAAGCAATTACTCTTAGACCTTATTTGCGATTATTGCGAAAAAGTTGTAACTTATTTATTGTAAAAAGGGTGTAACTTATTTTATAATTTTTTTAACTAAATTTGTGTTTAGTAAAAAATTGACTGACTTCTTTTTTTTAACATAACAATATTAGATTATTTTATAAATTTATTAACAGAGCTCGTCTCCTTCTCCACTTACAAAAGGTTCAATTCTCTATGTAATCTCTTGATAGTTTTTTTCTCTATGTCCTATAAATTTGGTGATAATTTAGATCTCTAATAAAACCATTTTTGTATGGACTGAACTCTTAGTAGACTTTTAAATAACAAGATTCAAATAACAAAAAGATGTGTCATGTGTTACCTCTTGAACTTCGAGAATCCTTTTGTAGTCAACTTTTACATTGCTCATTTTCTAAAATAAATTTCTCGACAACTTAATTTAGGGTCATTTAGTATAACTTTTCAGAAAAGTTTTTTATATACATAGTTTACAAGTAAAGCTCAGAAAAAGTTTAGTTTCTCCCTATTATTTAGACTCCTCCTATTACTTTTTTTGTAAATGTTAGCACGTTTTGATAATTGAAACCCTAAAATAGATAAAAGAAAGAAATTGGGCTTAATTTGGGTTGATCAAATTTGACCTAATACAAATCAATTTTCATAAATTATCAAAAAAAAGTAAATATAATAATAGCATTAAGAGTTTCCATTTAATTTGAATTAGTATTTTCTCTATTATAACTATTGTGAGAAAATGTCGCCAATAATTAATCTTAGGCAACTTATTTGTGAAAATGCATGTATAGCGAAAAACAAACCTCACCTAAAATTGGGTTAAGTTTGAATTGTTCAAGTTGACTCTATAGTAATAAGATCAGCTAAGCTCTATTTGGCTACTTATAGAGCAATTGTTCAAGGGCATCACGCAGAAATCCTTTACGAAGGGAATACATCATACATTAATTATATTTATTTATGAAAAATCGAGATCTAGTAATATAATGCAAAGGTCTTTCAAAATAGAACAAATGTTAGAAGTGCGTTCGATTGATTTAATATCGATGAACTTATAAAAGAGATTTGAGGGTTGGAACATGTGTATAACAAAAATTCTTGGAAATCCTTGGGGATTCTTGATTGGTGCTGAGCTAACTATAGTTCAAAGTTATATCTCTTTGATTAATAAGATCTAAAAGGTTTATGGATCGTGGGGGGAGAGTCTTATACCTCCAAAATATATCAAATCTTGAAATAAACTTTGAGCCAATAAATCAAATTTTTTGTCATTATATTTTATTTTTATAAATTTTATTACATATCCAATAAATATATTCAGTCGATATTTATACTTTAAAATTCAAAATAATACAAATTTGATTTATTCGTATAAAAATATTTATTAACATGAAAATTTCATTTTAAATTTTCTAAATCTATTTTGAAAGTAAAAACAAATATTAATAATTAACAAAAAGTTTTATCATTATTTTAAAAAAAATTGTTAATATATTTAAATACTAATTATTTACTTTTAAATTTAAATTGTTATTATAATCAAATATTAAATGTATCTATTAGTTAAGCAATAAATTTAAAAATTTTTAACTTATAAATTAATTTTGACCATATTAAAAAAAAAATGTCATGAATGATTCTTAGAATTAGGAGATTATTTTGCATTATTTAAATTTTCAAATTAAATTTTAAAGTAACAAAAAATTATACATTTAAAATTAATAGTTTTTTACAATTAAACTATTCATATTAAATTTAGTAGAAATTTTATTTTTTTAAATAATGAAAAAATGAGTTAATTATTAATATTTTTTTATTGCTTTTTTAAAATTATAAATGCTAAAAATTTAAAAAATAATAATAATAAGATTTTTTGATAATTTAAGGATATTGATTCAAGCGATGTCGGGTCAATCCAAATCCTAATTTGGATCTATATTAAGATTAAAATTTGAAATTATGCTAAAATTTACTAAAAAGTAACTATAGGGGTAGCCATGTATTTTTAAAAAGGTAAGGAGATAAGTGGATAGTGTCTAATATAAGAGTGGAAATTTGGACTTTTCCTTACAAGCGATGGTATTAACAAAAATATATCTATTGAGTAGAAATTTTTTTAAAGGTAGGATACAAAGAAATGAAGTAAAATCTTGAAAATAAAATAAAGTATTTAGAATAATTTAACCTATAAAAATAGTTTAAAAATCTATGCTCCTAGATACCCAAACTTTAATTGAAGCATAATAATAATCCTCAAAATTTTTCCAAATAACAACTAAACCATGCTAAAAAAATTAAAAGCGTTATGAATGAAATGAATTTAAGATCATTTTCATTAAACATATGGCTTAAACTCCTTTATGCATTTAATACATTTAATATATTTTATATATATATATAGATATATGAAAGCAAACATTGTCTAGCAAGGCAATTTATTAAAGAGGAAGGAAGTGAAAAAATAACAACTATGAGGGGACAAAATGAGCCTTACCTTTAAAAGCACCATGCTAGAAGAAGAAGACAACATTAAATAAAATGGTAACAAGGAAAACTATTGGCGTCATGAGATAGAAGACCACCAATTGAATTTGAATACGAAGGCCACCACCACAACAAGTCACAATTCAAACCTAGATTCGCCAACACATCAACCATGGAATTGGTCTCCTGAAAAGAATGTGAACAATGAAAATTCAACTGTTGAAGAAGCGATTTGCAATTGAACCAATGATTGTGTAACTGCCACGGGGGTTTAGAAGGTCTTTGAGGAGGAGATGAATAACTAGAAGTGAGTCACTTTCTAGCCAAAGATGCATTCTACCTCTAGAATGAGCAAATTCAACCGCTAAAATAACCTACATAATCTGAGAATAATACATAGTTTGATGACCAAGGGCCAAGCTATAACCACCAAGATAACCCTTATGAAAATCTCTAGAAACCTGACCACAAGCCATAGGGCCAGGATTCCCCTTCGCTAACCCATCCGCGTTAGCTTTAATTCAGCCAATAGGAGGAGGACGCCAAGTAAGGATCAGTATATTAGGAGACTTACAAAGATGCAAAGGAACTTACAAGGCAGCGAAGATGTCCCTATCTTTACCAAAATGAACCATACTTGGTGAAGAAGCAAATATATGCAAGAATATCCGATTGAGTAGAGCGCAAGGAGGACGGAGTATTCTCAAAGAGTAACCTGTTTCATGCTCGCCAAATGGAATAGAGAACAAAACAAGAAGAAGCAATCCAAAGATTATAAAGCCGAGGGCTAAAGAATTGACCATTAATCGAACTTCATAATTGTGAGGTTGAAGTAACTGGAGGAAATTTTAGCTAGAAAAGCTCTGCAAACCATTGCCAAATCATGTGCGTAACTGAACAAGAAACCAAAAGATGATCGACTGATTCGCAAGCTGAAAACTACTCACAAAGAAAGCAAGCAGAAACAACGCAGATGCTGTGACCTCGCAAGACTGTTAAAAATTAATCTAGAAAAATCTAATTTAAAAATATCTTAAGAAAAAAAAAATTAATTGTTGAGATATTTTAATGACCCAATAATTCCCTAAATACAAAGTTTATAAAATATAATAATTGAAAAATCTAAATAATGACAAAGTTGACAATCATGCAATAACATGAAATAAATGACACAAATTTAACGAGATTCGGTAAATATTACCTACGTTTTCGGTCACTTCAAATACTCCACTAGGATCAAATTGAAAGATAATACACAATTTATGTACAACTTACAAATACCTACAAACTTAAATGGGTTTAAATGTAAAACTTACAAAAAATTTAAGTAATATTGTAAATCTTACAAAGCTGGGGATCCAAATGAAAAACTCTGTCTTCAACCTCAAAACAACACTTAAACTCATTTATGAGATTTTGGCTTTACCTCTCTCTATTTTCTCTCAATTTTTGATTCCATTACAAATAAAAAAAGCCTTCTATTTATAACCTAATTGAGAGCAAAAAAGTTATAGCAATTAAGCCAATTTGAGATAAGTTCTTACGTATAGAAGCCACCGATTTTTCTCCATCAACTACCACCAACTTCAAATTTTGTAGTTGGGTGTTGAAAATAAACCATACTTCAACAAATCTCCACCTTGGCGAATTTTCAACTCTTATATATCTGTCAATTTAGAAGTGTCTTCAAATGCACCAACATTGGTGCCTTTTTAGTATGAGATGACTTACAATATGTCCAAGCAATGCTTGAACTTTTTTATAGGAACTGGTTTAGTCAATATATTAATAGCATTTTTCTTTGTGTGGACCTTCAATAAATAAATTTCTTTGGAGGTGATCCACTCTCTAAGTTTGTAATATCGAACATCTATATATTTTGACCTTGCATGAAATACTTGATTTTTGGTAAGAAATATAGCACTTTGACTATTACTTAATTCTACCAGTTTCCAAGTATGATTCCTTTTAAGTGACTCCATTTCTTCATCCATAGCTGCTGACCATTTATCACCAGCCTTTACTTGAATTCCTTCTTTGAAATCTGATGGGCTGTCGTTTTCAGAGAATAATGCAAATGACACTATATCTTCAAATCTATATCTCATAGGTGCTTTGATAGTGCACTTTCCTTTGTCTCTAGCAAGTAAATATGGATTTTCTTAGTGCTCTTCTTAATCATCAGTTGAGTCTTGAATTTCTTGTAATTGAGTTTGCTGTTGTGTTAACTCTACCTCAATTATTGATCTCTCATCTTGCTTTTCAATGGAAGTCTGCTTCAAATCTTCTTTTTTTAACATGCTGGCTTCATCAAAGACAACATTTCGAGTGATAACTTTCTTCTTGGATTTCGGATCCTAAAGCATATACCCTTTTACACCTTTTGGATAGCCGAGGAAGATACACTTTTTTGACTTTGCATCTAACTTTGTACGTTCATCATGTGGTACATGCATGTATACTGGACATCCAAATATACGTAAGTTGGTATAGTTGACTAGCTTATTTGTCCAAACCTCCTTAGGAACTTTGAAATTTATAGCTGAGCATGGGGACCGATTAATTAAGTAAACAATAGTGTTAACTACTTCTGCTCAAAAACTCTTTGGCAATCCTACATTAAGCATCATACATCGAGCTCCTTTTATCAATGTTCTATTCATTCTTTCAGCCACTTCCTTTTGTTGTGGAGTCTTCTTTACTATGAAATGTCGAGTAATCCCTTCATTCTTATAAAATACTAAGAAGAAATTTTCCTTGTACTCGGTCCCATTGTCACTTCTGATGTACTTTAACCTTTTGCTAGTCTGGTTTTCCACCTCAGCTTTCCATTGCTTGAAAATGTTGAACACATCAGATTTGTGCTTTATGAAATACACCCAAACGTTTCTAGAATAATCATCGATGAAGCTGACGAAATAATTAAAACCTTCATGTGATGTTATTGGTGATGGTCCCCATACATTAGTCTGAACATAATCAAGAATACCTTTACTGATGTAAGATGAAGTGTTGAAGCGACCCTATTCTACTTTCTCATAACACAAAATTTGTAGAATTCTAATTTGTATCCCTTCACACCGCTTAGAAGGTTCTTTTTATGCAACTAATATAGCCCATGTTCGCTAAAATGACCTAACCGCATTTGCCATAATTCGATATTGTCATTACTTGATTCAATATGTGGGGCAGTAGTAGCTTCACTTGAAACAGTATCTCTCAACAGCTTGTACAGGTTTCCAACCTTTTCTCCTTTCATTACTACAAGAGCTCCTTTATAGATTTTCAATAATTCATCTTTGACAAAGAAACTATAATCGAATGAATCCAATGTTCCTAAGGAAATCAAATTTTTCTTTAACTCAAGAATATGCTGGATGTTACCTAGTATTCTAACAGTTCCATCATGCATCCTTATTTTCACTGTAACGATTCCAATAACCTTACAAGAAGCATCATTACCCATTAAAATAGAACCAACGTCACAAGATTGGTAGGTATTAAACCATTCTTTGTAAGAACACATATGGTACGTGCATCCAAAATCAAGTATCCAGGATTCTGAAAGAGATCTTCCACTTATAGATGCTAGCAACATATCTCCTTCTTCATTGTTATTGAATTTGTTATTGACAACATTTGCTTTGGTTGGCTTTTGATTTTTCCTTGTTTCCAAATCCTTCTTTAATTCATTGCAAAATCTTCTAATATGTCCTTTCTTATGGTAGTAGTGATACTCCACATCTTTTCTTAGGCGTGACTTACAATGATCATTATGGCCAGTATTTCTTCCACGAGATTTACTTCTACTACGTCTTGATTTTGTCTTATTATCTTCTTTTGCAACAGGACTTTCAGCCTGAGAAGAACTACTTGGTTGCTTAATCTTATCGGTCTCCAAAAGAATAGTTGAGACCTCATCCACTATAAAAGTTTGCTTCCCAACTAGTAATGTGGTCACCAGAGTCTCGTATGATTTTGGTAAAGAAGCCAACAGAATAATTGCTTGATCTTCTTCATCAATCTTGACCTCTACACTCTGAAGTTGAGTAATACATTTATTTAACTTGTTGATGTGGCTTGAAGCATCTGTACTCTCTTGTATTTTTAACTCGTACAACTCCTTCTTCAAATAAAGTCTATTTGTCAAAGATTTTAATATATAGAGTTTTTCTAATTTCTCTTATAAATTTGCCGAAGAAACTTAATTTAATACCATATACTTGATTTCTGGAGCAAGACTGAGTCGAATCGTGTTTACGGCTTTTGCTTTTAGTTCCTCCCAATCACCATTATCTATATCCTTGGACCTTTTATCAAGCAATGCTTTAAGAAGGTCCTGTTGCACTAATACATCCTTTACAGTACTTTACTAAATAGTAAAGTTAGTTTTGCCATCGAAAGGTACTAAATCAAACTTCGGACTAGTTATAAATTGTCAATTAATTATTATATTTCAAAATTTACAACAAACTTTAAAGCGAATAGTACACTTTGAAAAATTTCCAAGAAAGATTAGAGGGGTCACAATGGTCACACAAAAACATAAATATAAAGGACACAAAAATTTAATGAGATTCAATAAATATTACCTATGTCTTCGAGCACTTCAAATACTTCACTAGGATCAAATTAAAAGATAATACAAACTTTAGGTACAACTTGCAAATACCTACAAACTTAAATGGGTTTAAATGTAAAACTTACTTAAAATTTACGAAATACTGTAAATCTTACCAAAGTTAGGGACCCGAATGAAAAACTTTGTCTTTAACCTCAAAACAACACTCAAACTCAATTTATGAGATTTTGGCTCTACCTCTCTTTATTTTCTCTCAACTTTTGATGCCATTACAAATAAGAGAAGCCTTCTATTTATTGTCTAATTAAGAGCCAAAAAGTTAAAGAAATCCAGCCAATTTGAGGTAAATTCTTATTATGGAATCCATTGATTTTTCTTCACTGACCACCATCGACTTCAAATTTTGCAGCTGGGTGTTGAAAATAAACCATACTTCAACATTAAGATATTAGTAAAAGAATTTAGAAAAATCTATGAAAAAATGTAATTTATTAATAAAGAAAAATCTAAATAAATAGGATAATTTTTAATAAAAAATACCATAGAATAAAATAATTATAATTAAAAAATATCTAAATAATTGTAACAAATATTGAGATATTTATAATAAATATCTAGATATTACTAAGGATATTTCTAGAAGAAGTTTTATAACCATTAGATAAATGTTATCCTATCCGTTGGTTTAAGAGCTAAGAAAGTTATAAATAGCCATGCATGTTGTCCAAATTTGTATATAGAAACAACAATAATAATAAAAGGCTAAACATTTTCATCAAAAAAAAAATTTTCATTTCTCTCTCCCACTCACTTTTCTTTTCTTCCATAAACCTTAAAATATCAACAGTGGTATTAAAGCACATTCAATCCACCATACTTTCAATTCAAAATCATCATCGTGGCCTTTACTTCTTCTACCCCAACAATTAATTATACCAAACTTCCATTCCAATATTCAAAGGAGATGCTTACGAATTTTGGAGCATTCAAATTTCACAAGATTTGTAGGAATTCGTAGAAGAAATATATCAAGTTTCAGTAGATCAAAAAGAGCTATCACAATGATTGGCTACAAATAAAAGGAGTATAAGCAGAACAAGCAAAAGGACGCAAAGGCTTTATACTTCCTGTAGCAAGGAGTTGACTCATCAATCTTTCCAAACATCATGCTAGCAAAGATATCAAAGGAGCATGGAAGATCTTGGAGAGTAAATTCAAGGGCTCAGACAAGGTAATTTCCATTAAACTTCAATCTTTATGAAGAAATTTTGATGCTTTGACAATGAAGGAAGGAGAATCAATTCATGCATTCTTCTTTCATATCTTCATTATTACAAATCAAATTAAAAGCTATGGAGATACGATAAAAGACAAGAAGATTATACAAAAATATCTAAGATTCATCAAAACTTACTCTAGAGGACTTAATGGAAACCATTATAGCATGTGTGGAAAGAATACAAAAATCTGATGAACCTATAGAGCAAGCTTTTTAATTAAAATTAAATATCTCTAATAATGATCAAGATAAAAAAATTAGCCACGGTCAAAATCCTCAAAATAGAAGAGCATTAACTAACCGTGGTAGGAGGAGAGGAAATTACAAAAACCAAGGTAGCAATAAAGAAAGTTCTAGCTCTTATTGCAATTTATGCAAGAAAGATAATCATGATACAAAAGATTGCTGGTTTAAATGCAAAAGATACAAAAGGCATAATCATTTTAAAAAGGATTGTTGGTACCGGCAAAAGCAAGAAGCTTATTTTAGTGAAAAGAATGAATCCCTTGATCAATTATTTTATTCTGCTTATTCTACTCATTAAGAATCAAGGGATATATGGTATTTAGATAGTGGTTGTTCAAACCACATGACAAGCAACAAAAGTTGCTTTGTTTCTTTGAATGAAAATATAAAATCCCAAGTTATAATTAGTGATGGAAAAATTCAAAATGTTGAAGGAAAAGGCATTATTGCCATCAAAGCTAAAGATGGCAATGAAAAATATATACATGATATTTTTTATGTTCTAGGCCTTACACAAAATACACAAAATTTATTAAGTGTAGGGCAATTAATTCAAAGAGGCTATAAGCTTAATTTTGATAATGATAAATGCCTCATAATTAACAAAAAGAAGGAGCAACTTATAATCACTGTCAAAATGGCCTCTAACAAAGTTTTTCCTTTAATGATGCCACTTGGGCAAAAATATGCTTTAAAATGTCAAAATGTGGATGATTCCACATTATGACATTTAAGATATGGCCATTGAAACTTTCAAGGCCTTCAATTATTGAAACAAAAAGAAATGGTGCTTGGGCTACCATATATTTCTCTTGAGAAGAAAATATATGAAGATTGCATTCATGGCAAAATGCATAGATTGCCATTCTCAAAGGCATCCTAGAGAGCTAGAGCTCCACTTGAATTGGTGCATGATGATATTTGGGGTCCTTCAAGAAACCCAACATTTGGTGGCAAAAGATATTTTTTATTATTTGTTGATGATTGTACTCGTATGATGTGGGTATATTTTATGAAGCAAAAATCAGATGTTTTTCATTATTTTACTTAATTTAAAGACCTTGTTAAAAAACAAAGTGGGCATTTTCCAAAAATTTTAAGAATTGATCGTGGGGCAGAATTTACTAATAAAAGATTTATTAATTTTTGTAAAGAGCATGGTATTGAAAAATATCTTACTATTCGATATACAGCACAACAAAATGGTACGTACCATGCCCTATACAAAGAATTTGCCAAAATATTTATGAGTTGAGACTGTTAACATAGCCATTTATATTCTTAATAGATCTTCCACAAAAATTGTGAAAAATATAACTTCTTATAAAACTTGGTTTAAGAAAAAGCCAAAAGTTGATCATTTCAAAATTTTTGACTGTATTGCTTATCCCACAAACCAAAAGAAAATTGAGAAAAATTGGATGGAAAAGGAGAAAAATGTATCTTTGTTGCATATAGTGATGAATCCAAGGGCTATCGTCTCTACAATCTAGAATCAAAGAAATTGATCATTTCGCGAGATGTCATCTTTGACGAAGAAGCAATATGGTGATTAAGGATGAAGCAACCAAGGCCACCTAATCTTTTGAAGAAGCTGAAGAAGCAAGAATTGATCAAAGCCCAAGTATATATTTTGCAAGTTCAAGTGAAAGTCCGAGACAAGAAGATTCTTCCCTAGATTCAACTCCTCCAAGAAAAATGTGATCATTACAAGATCTTTAGCAAACTTGTGATATTGCATTATTTTCTTGTGAGCCATAAAAATACGAAGCAATAGCAAAAGAAGAAGCATGGAGACAAGCTATAGACGAGGAGATCAAGATGATAGAAAAGAATCACACGTGAGAGCTCACGGATAAGCAAAGAGATAAAGACATCATAGGGCTAAAATATGTTTGCAAAATCAAGTATAATGAAGATGGCACAATTTAAAAGTACAAGGCACGTCTTAAAAGGATACTCTCCACAACCAGGCATCGACTTCAATGAAAACTTTGCTCCTGTGGTGTGCATGGAAACAATAAGAATGGTTCTAGCACTAGCTGCACAATTGAAGTTACAAGTTTATTAATTAGATGTGAAATCAGCCTTTTTAATGGTGAAATTGAAGAAGAAGTCTACGTGGAGTAGCCACAAGGATATAAGATTCAAGGCGAAGAATACAAAGTGTATTGCTTGAAGAAATCACTTTTTGGACTTAAATAAGCTCCTCATGCATGGAACAGCAAAATTAATAAATATCTTCTTGATCATGGATTCTACAAAAGCCCGAGCGAGCCATCCTTATACGTGAAGACACAAGGAAACCATTTTCTCATCCTTTGCTTGTATGTCAACGACTTATTCTACACCAGTACTGATGCATGGATGATCGAAGATTTCAAGAAGAGCATGATGTAGGACTACAGATGACTGATCTTGGTCTCATGAAGTACTTTCTTGGTATACAAGTTAAACAAAGGCCTAGAGAGATATTCATTTCTGAAGAAAAGTATATAAATGATTTATTGAAGAAAAGATTGCAAGCTATTAGCAACACCAATTGCATTGAATAAGAAGCTATCACGAGAAGATAGAAAAGAAAAAATAAAAACGAGATAATTTATCGAAGCCTTGTTGGTTAATTAATCTATTTGACAAACACAAGGCCATACATAGTGCACGCAGTTAGCATAGTTTTCAGATTCATGAGTGAGCCCAGCAAAGCACATTTTGTTGCTGCGAAAAAGATTTTAAGATATGTCAAGGGAACAAAGTTCTTTGGCATCTTATACAAATATGAAAATAATTGCAATTTAATTGGCTACATCAACAGTGATTGAGCAAGTAGTATCTACAACCATAAGAGCACAAGTAGATACGTGTTTTTTTTTTTTATCGAAAGTCATTTCATAGGCATCAAAGAAATAAAAGGCCATAGCACTTTCATCAGCAAAAGTAGAATATATGGTAGGAACAAATGCTGCAGTATAGGCAGTATGGCTAAGAAGGATTTTAAAGGATTTGTAACAAAGCATCGAGGCGCCAACCAAAATTTACTGCGACAACATGTCTACAATAGCCATGACAAAAAATTAATATTCCACAATCGCACAAAACACATCGAGATTCGACATCAGTTCATTTGAGAGATTGTGGAGAAAAGCGAGATCAAGTTAGAATTTTGCAAGACTGGAGAATAGCTAGTAGATATTTCACAAAGCCAATTCCAATCGAGAAATTTATCAAGTTTAGAGAAATACCTGGAGTATATGATTTTTCTAGGTTAAAAGGTGTGTTAAAAATTAATATAGAAAAATCTAATCTAAAAATATCTAAAGAAAAAAATTTAAGATATTAGTAAAAAAATTTAAAAAATCTATGGAAAAATCTAATATATTAATAAAAAAATCTAGATAAATAGGATAATTTTTAGTAAAAAATATCATAAGATAAAATAATGTAAAGTTAAAAAATATCTAAACAATTATAACAAATATCCAGATATTTATAATAAATATCTAAATATTACTAAGGATATTTTTAAAAGAAGTTTTATAATCGTTAGATAAATGTAATCTTAGCAGTTGGTTTAGAAGGCCAGAAAGCTATAAATAGCCATGCATGTTGTACAAGTTTGTATATAAGAACAACAATAATAATAAAAGGCCAAACATTTTCATTAATTAAAAGCTTTCATTTCTGTCTCCCACTCACTTTCCTTTACTTCCATAAACCTCAAAATACCAACAAAGACCTCATTCGCATGGATTTAATGCTGAAGAGCCCACCAAGTGAGAAGGGAAAACTTCGAAGGGATAAAACTCCTCCAAAGAAAAGAACACCATGGCTGAACTGTTGGGTTAGGCTTCACTCCTATTTAAAGAAGGCCCAATTTTGAAGCCCACATAATTAAAAGGATTTTAGGTTTATTTTGTGGCTGTGTGAGGTGTATGTCTGAGAAGAGTAGTGTAAGCCGTAAGATAGAAAGACGACAATTTTCTAGAAAATTTTAATCCTACACAATTTTCATTAAGTTGACAATTGGGTGACGATTTGAACTCCGTTTTGACTCAAATTTTACGTGGAGATTCTACACACATAGTTCTTGATTTTGGACGTTGTGATTAACTAGCAGAGCTCTCTAGCACGTCCAAAATTTGCATTTACAGCAGCTTTGATTTTCAAAATTTTTCTGCAATCTTATTTTGGCTCTTTCACTTTGGTGTTCATCTATTGGTATGTTTGGTAAGGTTTTTCTTTGACTCTCACTTTGTGATTGAGGTCTTATTTGTTTCTAAGGCTTTAATCTTATAAGAAGACTCTAGTACTTCTTATTTGGTGATAGTCGTAATTTTTCGATCGTAATTTTACTCTCACTCACATTAAGGAGGGGGCTTTTCCATGAAAATTTAGCATCTCTTGTGTTTTTTTAACATAATTATTCTTGCTGTTTTTATCGTTTTAATTTACTTGATTACTTCATCTTGGTTCAAGTAAGTGGGAAGAATTAAATTTGTACTACTTTCTCTTATTTCTTCTTAACAAAGTGGTATCAAAGTAGGGTTCAGTTAGTGAGTTATTATTTTATTTTGAACAATGGAGGTTAATGCAAGTAGAATGGTGAATTTAAATGGTTCAAATTATGCACTTTGAAATGGTAAGATGGAAGATTTGCATTATGTCAAAAATTATTATCTACTCGTGTTTGCCACTGAAAAACTTGATCATAATTATTATCTTCAATGAGTTTTAATGCATCGACAGGTTTATGGATACATTAGGCAATGGGATGATGATAATGTATTGAATCATATAAGTGGGGAGAAAAATGCTTAGATTCTTTGGAACAAATTGGAACAATTGTATGCTAGGAAAATAGGAAATAACAAGTTATTTTTGATAAAACAAATGATGGCCTTAAGATATAGAGATGGAACTTTGGTGACTGATCACTTGAATATATTTCAGGGAATTAGTAACCAGCTTGCTGTTATGAGAATCACTTTTGAGGATGAAATTCAACGTTTATAGCTTCTTGGTACCTTACCAAACTTATAGGAGACATTTAGAGTGTCGTTATCTAATTCTGCATCAGATGGTATTATCTTCATGAAGTTTGCTACAAGTAGTATCTTGAATGAAGACATGAGAAGGAAAACACAGGGTTGCTCTTCACAGTTAGAAGCTTTAGCTTCAAATTTTAGGGGGAGAAGTAAGAGCCAGGATTCCAATAACAAAGAGCATAGTAGAAGCAAGTCAAGAAATAGGTATAAAAGTCTTGAGTATCACCATTGTGGTAAGAAAGGATATGTCAAGAAATATTGCTACAAATGGAAAAGAGAGAATAAGGAACGCAAATATAAAGAAAAGAAGATCGACTATAATAGCGATGATGATAACAGAAAGAAAAGAAGACCGAATATAATTGTGATGATGATAGAGTTAATGTTACTCTTGAAGATATTTTGATTATTTAAGAATATGATGCAATCAACTTTGCTCACAGTGAGACCAGTTGGGTGATAGATAGTGGTGCCTCTATTCATATTACAGCTAGAAGGGATTTTTTCTCCTCCTATGCAGTTAGTAATTTTGGAGATATTAAGACAACTAATGAAGGAATGACACGATGTGTAAGTGTTGGATATATTTGCTTGAAGACTGCTAATGGTTTCATATTAGTTCTCAGGTATGTCAAGCATGTTCCAAATATTCAACTTAATCTTCTTTCTGTTGGTAAGCTTTGTGATGCTATTTATGACAACAATTTTTCAAGAGACAATTGGAAGCTCACTAAAGGTGCTATGGTTATGGTTAGTGGTAAGAAGTATTCCTCTTTATACCTTACTCAAGCAAAAATAGAATTGAGTTATGGCATAAGCGGTTATGTCATATGAGTGAGAAAGGGATAACTGAGCTAGCTAAGAAGAATGTGTTACCTGGGGTTAAGAAAGTGCACTTGAAGAAGTGTATGCATTATTTAGAAGAAAAACAATATTGAGTTTCCTTCAAGAGCCATTTATCAACCCGAAAACCTGAGGTACTTGATTTAGTGCATTATGATATTTGTGGTCCTATGAAAAACATTTCACTTGGTGGTGTATACTATTTTATGTCATTTATTGATGATCATTCAAGGAAAATATGGGTTTATACTTTGAAGTCAAAGGATTAAGTATTATCTATGTTCAAGCAATTTCAAGTTTCAATTGAGAGAGAGACTGGAAAGAAGTTAAAATGTATTCGAACAGATAATGGTGGTGAATATTTAGGGCCATTTAATACTTATTGTAAAGAGCAGTATTACACATTAGAAGACTTCTTTAAAAACACCATAGTTGAATGGCATAGCTGAGAGAATGAATAGAACACTAGTTAAGAGAGTTAGATATTTGATCTCACAGGCTGGATTACAGAATTCTTTTTAAGGTAAAGCTTTGGGTACTGGAGCACATATTATAAATCTTTCTCTTAGCATTCCTTTGTAGCTTGAAGTGCTAGAAAGGATATAGTTAGGCAAGAAAGTTTGTTATGATCATTTGCGTGTCTTTGGTTGCAGGGCTTTTGTATATATCCCTAAAGATGAAAGATTAAAGCTTGATGTGAAGACCAAACAGTGCATATTTCTTGGCCATGGCCAAGATGAGTTTGGCTATCCGTTATATAATTCAGTTAGTAAGAAAATCATCAAAAGTAGAGATATTGTTTTATGGGGATCAAACTGTTGCAAACTTAGAAAAAGAAGAAAAGCCAATGCCTCAGAACAATAGTATGCTAGTTGACTTTGACATAGTTCTTCCTACACTAAAAAAGGGTCAACATATAGATAATGTTCAAGATGATCAACCAAATATAGTTGATGCTAATGGTTTTATACAAGAAAGAACAACAGAGAATGTGCAAGTGAAGCAGCCAGTAGAGGAGATTCCTATAATCCCATTTAGAAGATCTACTAGGAGCAAAAAGGCTTCTACTAAATACTATGTGTATGATTATATTTTGCTGACTAACATGGGACAACCTGAGTGCTATGAAGAAGCTATTGAAGATGATCACAGAGTTGAGTAGATTAAAGCTATGCAGGATGAGATGCGTTCTTTTTATGAGAACCACACTTTTGAGTTGATCAAGTTGCCTAAAGGTAGGAGAGCACTGAAGAACAAGTGGGTGCTCAGAATAAAGCATGAAGAACATAGTTTGAGGTCGCGATATAAAGCAAGACTTATTGTTAAAGGTTTTGGGCAAAGAAAAGACATTATTTTTGGAGATATATTTTCTCCAGTTGTAACGATGACTTCTATTTGTACAGTGCTTGGTTTAGTAAATGGTTTTGACTTAGAGATTGAGCAGATGGACATACTGCTTTCTTTATGGTGACTTTAAAAGGTTTCAAAGTAAAAGGCAAAGAAGATTATGTTTGCAAACTAAAGAAGAGTCTTTATGGGTTGAAGCACACTCCGAGGCAATGGTATAGGAAATTTGAGTTAGTTATGTGGGAGCAAGGCTACAAGAAGATTACTTTAGATAGTTGTGTTTCTATGCAAAAATTCTTGGGCGATGATTTTATTATTCTTTTACTTTATGTAGATGACATTCTTATTGTTGGTAAGAATGCTTGTAGGATTGATGCTTTGAAGAAGTAATTAAGTAAATCTTTTGCCATGAAAGACTTAGGTGCTGCAAAATAAATGTTAGGAATAACAATTGGATGGGACAGATCTGCAAGGAAGTTGTATGTGTCACAAGAGAAGTGTATTCAAAAAGTACTTCAACGATTTTGCATAAATAATGCTAAGGTAGTATGTAGCCCTCTTGCTCCTCACTTCAAATTGAGCATTAAACATTGTTCTACAACACTTGTTGAGAAAGAAGAGATGAAGAGAATTCCTTATGTTTCAGCAGTTGGAAGCTTGTATGCCATGGTATGTACCAAACCAGACCAGATATAGCCCATGCAGTTCGCATAGTGAGTCTTTTTCTTTTAAATCCAAGCAAAGAACATTAGAATGCTGTGAGATGGATAATGAGATATTTGTGTGGTACATTTGACTTAAAGCTTTCTTTTGGTGAAGATAAACCTGTTTTAGTTGGCTTTATAGATGCAGAATTGGCTGAAGATATTGATTCTCGCAAGTTTACTTTCGATTATCTGATTAACTTTATGGGGGGAGCTGTGTCATGACAATCTAGATTGCAAAAATGCGTTGTTCTTTCAACAACAGAGGTATATGTTTAAGTTGCAGCAACTGAAGCTTGTAAAGAGTTGCTATGGATGAACTTTAGGGAACTTAATTTTAAGCAAGAGAGGTATATGTTGTTATGTGACAACCAAAGCGTTATTCATCTTGGAAAAAATTATTCTTTGCACTCAAGATTGAAGCATATTGATACTCGTTATCATTGGATACGGGATGTGTTAAATGCTAAGTTATTAGATCTTGAGAAAGTTAACACAAAAGATAATGGTGCTGATATGTTGACAAAGTCATTGTCGAGGGACAAACTTGAGACTTGCCGTTTGATCGCCGGAATAACGAATTTCTCCAAATAGTCGTGAGGGGGAGTTTTGTTGGGTTAGACTTCACTCTTATTTAGAAAAGGCCTAATTTTGAAGTTCACATGGTTAAAGGGATTTTAGATTTATTTTGTGATTGTATGAGGTGTATGTGTGAAAAGAGTAGTGCAAGCCGTAAGACAGAAAGACAACAGTTTTGTAGAAAATTTCAGTCCTGTGCAGTTTTTATTAAATTGACAATCAGGCAGTGATTTGAATTCCATTTTGCCTCAAATTTTACGTGAAAATTCTACACACATAGTTCTTGATTTTGGACGGTGTGATTGACCATCAAAGCTTTCTAGCATGTTCAGAATTTACGTTTATAGTAGCTTTGATTTTCAAAATTTTTCTGCAATCTTATTTTGGTTCTTTCACTTTGGTGTTCATCATTGGTGTATTTGGTGAGTTTTTTTTTTTTTCTCTCACTTTGTGATTGAGGTCTTATTTGTTTTTAAGGCTGTAATCTTATAAGAAAACTCTAGTACTTCTTACTTGGTGATAGTGAAAATTGTTCGGCTCTGGTTTTTTACTCTCACTCGCATTGAGAGGGAGGTTTTTTCACGTAAATTTGATGTCTCTTGTGTTTTTTTAACTTAATTATTCTTGTTGTTTTTATTGTTTTGATTTACTTGATTACTTCATCTTGGTTTAAGTAAGTGAGAAGAATTAAATTTGTATTACTTTCTTTTGTTTCTTCCTAACATGAACATCACGGTGAGCACGAACAAAGTCATAGCTTTCCTTAAGCTCTAGATATCCATCCTTAAAATGCTGCCAAACCAGACGATCAAGACTAGGAAAAACAAGAGAGTTATAGAACCAATAAACTCCTTCAGCTAAGGAAACACCTCAAAGAAAGAATCTAGAATATGCCACTTCCAAGCTTTGTGGTAAAATTCACCTTTTCTACCCTCAACAGAATAACAGAATCCAACCAACGATCATGCCAAAAATTGATACGTTGGCCATCCCTAATAATCCAACCCAAACCTTTGGAGCAAAGACAAATAACGGAACAAAAACCACTCTACAAGGACAAACAGGTGAAACTCTGACAAGCATCATTAAAAGAATAACATGCTTGCAAAAAAGAAGCATATAAAAAATTTCCAGTATGATACCCCTACAAGCTTTTAAGAAAACAAGAGGAATTAAAGAGATCAAAACGACACAAACCAAGACACCCTCTTTTTTAGGTGAATAAATACAATCCCATGAAAAAAGAGCCAACTTCTTACGCTGAGAATTACTGGATAGGATAAAGTTTCGAGCCTAGGATTAAAGAAGCTTTAGCAACGAACGAGGCCACAAGTACACTTTAAAACTATGCATGAGAATGCTCTGAAAAAGTATCTTAACTAGCTCAAGATGACTAGCCATAGACAAAATCTGGCCTTGCCAACTTGATAAAACTGATATGGCATGATCAGCCAAAGCTTGCAAGTTTTGACGATGAGGACAACCCTAAAAAATAAGCTTGCCTTCTGCAACTTGACTGAAATATTATTTTTTAATATTTTTTTATTTAAATGACATTATTTTATTGTGTTTTCATAAAATGATATTATTTAATATACTAAAAAATTTTTAAAAAAATAATAAATTTATCCAAAAATCGAACAGACCCAAAAACAGAATTGATGGGTTTAATTTTAATTTGGTTTTAATATGTAATCGGTCCGGTCCGGTTCAAATTTTTCTTTTTATTCGGTATGGTTCGGTCTTCAAAATTTGAGATTTGAAACTTTTGGATCTGTTTTTTCAAAAACCTGCACCGACTTGGACTGTACTCACCTCTAAATAAAATAACATTTAATTAGAAAGTCAAGGCCTTAATGTTTGGAAAAATAGCATAACACACCTAACACCAGAAAATGGATAGATTATACGATCGAAACATATCTTCAGTTATGGTTAGGTATCACATGGTCTCGAAGGTGACAAATTTCATACTGTGTACTATTTCCAACTTGTTTTGAAGCCATTTTCTTTGCATGAAAAAACAAAGTGGTGAGAAAATTAAATTATGTAGAATTTTAATTGAGATCGAGTAATAATTAGTTTTACTAATTTTGGCATCATGTCTAGCGGCAAGTAATTCTCCACGTTTTAAAGCATAGGCAACTAACTTAGTGCCAATCAAATAGTCAAGAGAAAATAGATTCCTTTGATCGGCAATAGCAACTCTTCCAACAACAATCCTCTCCACAGAAATATTGGCCAAGGATGAAAACTTTCCCCATAATTCAACTAAAAAGAAACAAGCAAATGGTCAGAATAGAAAAGTTGTCGGCAAGAAAAAGTTGTGATTGAAAGTTGTGCTTATCGTTACAATTAAAAATAGTTGGCATGCTATCATTCGTACCCAAACATTCAAGTGACATACCACAATTTCCCCAATAAAAAAATATTTGTGTTTCCAACCCTTATTACAAGTCAGTGCTCTAGTTATAATTTTCTTTACATTGGGTCGAGACTGAAGATAATAAAACCTAGGGTTACTCTTTGAGTTCTTCTTCAACATGTATATATATTGAATTTCTTTGATGGTTGGGGGAGAATTTCCAGCAATGGCCCATATCATAAGGAGCCCAACAACAACTCGCTACCCGCTCAGGTTCAGTTGATATCGAGGAATATCAAAAAAAAATAAAAGAGGCGAACAAAGTATTCTTGTATGGACAATTTAAGCCTAAAGTAAAATAATTGCTCATGAAAAGCTATTTCACCCTCCTTTGGTTAACTAAGAAACTTATCTACCTCGAGAAGTCTAAGGATAATATCACTAGGGATTTGATACATCTTCCTATAAGTTTTAAGGTTGGATAAGGTTACAGGAGGCACATACCAATCCACCTCGTATAGTCTGGCCTTTCTAATTGGGTTAAGGATGGTCTCATCATTGTCATTAATCTTAGTTCTTTAATTGTCATCCATAATATCATCGTCAATGTCATCATTCCCATCTTCTGCTTTAGAAGAAGATACATGAAAAACATCACTAGTTGGCTCCACATACTTAGGAGCCCTTATGTGACTAAAGGCAGCCTCATTCTTGGAACAAGTAATAAGCCTATCTACCAAGTTATCTAATCCTTGAAGAACATCTTAATCTCTAGTATTAGTTCTTTAAGGATATATGTTCTCTGGCATGTCATTAGAAGAACTACCATAAATAATTATAGTCTCGGGTATCCTAATCTCGGCAATTTTAGTCTCCGGAACATTATAGTTTCATCTCAGAGGCTCTAGTTTCAGTATATGGATAAACTATTTCTAAGGATATGGTTATCATAAAGGGGATCTCACTGTAAATTAACAAATAGTCGCGTCTAATAAAATGGGGTAATTTATTATAAGCTTCATAATTAGTAGTAGATTCACTAAATAAAGATGTTGATGATATGTTGATAGATGCCATATGACCTAATTCACACAAGCAACCCAATTACTAAACATGGAAGACCTTAATACATCCCAACTTGAAACCATATTAGGTTGGGGATAATACTCTCAAGTTAGTACTTCTATATGCCTACAAACTACATGACAATCCTTTATTAAAACCTTTTCTATGCCCTAACATGTAAACCAAAAATATAAGTTTTAAAACAAAACACACCATACAAAAGACTCAATCCCTTCAAAATAAACAAAGGCATTCTATTTTGAATGTTAGAGAGTCTCAAAATCCCCAAATAGAACCCTAAACCCCTAAATCAAAACATACAATGTATTTATAGACATGCAAGCGTAATAATCATGATTTTAACATTTCTGGAAAATTTCTCTTCTAGAACAAAATTATTCAAACAATCAAAATAAAGAGACGAACACACAAAACAATGTTGAAAAACCCAAAAGGAAGATGAAATAATGAAGAATTCACTAGTTAAAGAGTCTTTCTCTGAAATGAAGTTGTCGAAAAAGAAATAAAAAATCTCCAAAGCTAAGAGGTATTCAACGATATGTAGAACGACAAGGATGTCGACAACAATAGTGACTTTTGAGTGTATGGAGAGAGAGAGAGAAAGAGATAGAGAGAGGGGGGGATTTCTGCAAAAATGGTTAAGTGAAGAAGAAGGTAGGAATTTATACCCAAATAAGATGTAATCTAGGCCGTCCAAGATTGAATGGTTCAATGTGTCTTGGCAAAAGTCCTTAATTCTGAAATAAAAAATGGCGAAGCAAAATCTGATGTGGCTAATCCACTATTGACACACGGCTCAGGGCTTGAAAAAATGAAAAGGAAGTCATAATAAAAGGGGCTGCAGGTAACTGTCAAGTGTCTTTCGAGTCGATATCCGTGACATAAAAGGTGCCAACTTTTTAAAAAATTTGAAAAGGCGCCATTCTAGTTCAGGGGTAGCATGCTTAGGGTGAAAATTAAGGACTTAATTTCTAGCAAAATAGCATTTAATTAGAAAATCAAGGGCTTGATGTTTGAGAAAATACCTAGGCATAAACACATCTGACGCTAGAAAAGGATAGGTTACATGATTGAAAAATATCTTCAGTTATGTTTAGGTATCACATGGTCCTAGAGGTGACAAATTTCATGCTGCGTAAAATTGTAACATCAAAAAAGATTCAAGATTGGTCAAAAAATACAGCCATTTTTAAAAAATTTGAAAAGGCGCCATTCTAGTTCAGGGGCAGCATGCTTAGGGTGAAAATTAAGGACTTAATTTCTGGCAAAATAGCATTTAATTAGAAAATCAAGGGCTTGATGTTTGAGAAAATACCTAGGCATAAACACATCTGACGCTAGAAGAGGATAGGTTACATGATTGAAAAATATCTTCAGTTATGTTTAGGTATCACATGGTCCTAGAGGTGACAAATTTCATGCTGCGTAAAATTGTAACATCAAAAAAGATTCAAGATTGGTCAAAAAATACAGCCATTTTTAAAAAATTTGAAAAGGCGCCATTCTAGTTCAGGGGCAGCATGCTTAGGGTGAAAATTAAGGACTTAATTTCTGGCAAAATAGCATTTAATTAGAAAATCAAGGGCTTGATGTTTGAGAAAATACCTAGGCATAAACACATCTGACGCTAGAAGAGGATAGGTTACATGATTGAAAAATATCTTCATTTATGTTTAGGTATCACATGGTCCTAGAGGTGACAAATTTCATGCTGCGTAAAATTGTAACATCAAAAAAGATTCAAGATTGGTCAAAAAATACAGCCCAAGTTGGATAACAAAAGACAACTCGACCATAAACAACGTGGGTAATGAGAGCCAACTGCAAATTTCATCCAGTAACCACTGATCACCCTACCTTCCATTGTGGGTGGTTATAGCTAGAAATAACTCCTAAACAGTCGACCCATAACTTATAAAATCCCAGCGGTTTAAAGAACAAGTTACGCACTTCTAAACTAAGGCAAAACTTTGCCAAAGTGATATCTCATTCAAACTTTCTCCTCTTGATTAATTTACTGACTTAAGCATCGAAGATCATATGTCTGGAAGATCAGTTATTTCTCTAATTATTGCCATGTTGTAGTCCAGAAAAGGTCTCAGAAGATTCGAAGATTATCATTCTATTGTTTAAGGTTGAATTAGGCAGATTTTTGGCATCATCAATAATTTTACCTGATTTTCTCAGATATTTAGATGGTTAAAATATTTTTGACTTTTAAATAAATGATAAATCCACGTAAAAGAAATAGATGTGTGTCCATTATATATTGCATTTTTATAATTTTATAATAATCCAATTAAGAACCAAGTAAATAAATTTTTAGTGTGTCATCTTGTATAAATATATTGAAAGATAGTATGAACTAATCAATATTATTTAATATCACTAAAATTTTAATATCAATCTATTTTTAAAAAATAGTTTTGGCTAAACGAATGATCTTATTTTTATTATTTTGATATATTATATCAAACATGTTTTCAAACTTTTAAAGGTGTAAAAATTATTTTCAAATTTTCTATCAAATATATTTTCAAATATTAAAAATACTAAAAATACTATTCGAACTTTTGAGCCATATTCATATTTTTTAAAATAATTTTCAAATTACAAACCAAATGGGTCCTTAACATATGAAATTATATAAAAAGAGAAGTACATCATATCTTTTTGGACAAAAATATTTTCTATTTAGAAATTAGTTTGTTTCTTGGTAAAATTTGATTACCTACTAATTTTATTTTCAAATATACAATAATTTATTCTTAAAATTTCAATTTTTATTGACTATGATTGTGAAACTTATGAAAGCTAATGTAGATAAAGATATTGCGAATGCATGATAGAAAAAGCTGTCTCAAATTTGTAATCTATCACTGATTGTCTTAAATTTGAAATATAAAATAATTTATTCTTGACAATATTTTGTTATCAATAATAAATATAATAGTTGTTACTCAAAGTAATAATTTTCTATTTACAAAAGGACTCAAAATTAACATGAAAACAATGTCTTTTGGTATATTTCATTGGCAGACCAGGGGTATTTTTGTAAAGTTAAAATTAGTGATAGAAGGAATCTAGAATTCCTCAAAGATACGTGTGTTCATTTATTTGAGTATTATTCTGGTAAACCAAACATAGCCTAAATTCTTTTTTCGTTAACAATTAATCTAATTTAAATTTGACATAAACATTACAAAACAAAAAGACAAAGTCTAAATTTATAGAGTATAGTCAGATTCTATAGAAGAAATCTTTTAGATTATGTTCAGATTTGGGCACGTGTATATTTACTAATCAGTCACTTTTCAATCAGTGGCCAAGCTCTTCCCCATCAAAATGTTTTATATATTATTAATTTTTTTATAATCTCAATTAGAGTATGTAAAATACCTATTTGACCTCCAAAATTTTTTCAAATAGATTAAAATTAATGTTTTCCTAGTTTTATATTTTTAATTATTTATTTTAAAATTATATAATGATAAATTAGTTAACATGTTATTCTTTAAACTTCAAAATAGTAATCCCACCTATTTATTAATATTTTATATATAAAGTAGGGGTATTGTTAATATACTTCCTAATTTTTGGAGAAAGAACAAATACCCCTTTTGAGTTTTTAAAGAGTGTTAAATACCCTATTGACTTTTGAAAAAATAAGAAGATATCCCTTTATATTTTGAGAAAATAAGAAAATATCCCCTTAAATCTAAACTTTGAGTTTGACCTATTAAAATAATATTATTTTAATACCTATACTTCATTAAATTAACAAAACTAAATATATTTTACTCATGGTTGACTAAATAGTCCTTATTTCTAATATATTTAGGATTAAAATGTCAAATATAGAAATGTTTATTTTACTTTATTATTTTTAAAAAATTTTAGAAATAAAAATATTATTTATTCAAATTAAAATTTTAACAATAAATTTGGATTAAATTATATGCTAAAATACTCTTAAACCTTTTTTACAGTCTTGGTCATAATTTATTATGTATTGATCAAAAAAGAATGTATAATAATCTATTTAATTTATGTTTAAAAATTTATATTAATTTTATTGGCAAAATAATAAATTTAATTTATATATTATAATTTATTATTCTTCTTTTTTATCATAAAATACTTATGTAGGTTTACCAAATTTATTTAGATATTCCTATACACATATTCTCCTGACTTTTGAAAAATATTAAATTTTTTATTCAAATTAAAATACTACCATTAAGTAAAAAATGTAAATAATTATTTGGCAAGAAAAAATGGGTTTAGAGTATTTATAGAATATTAGGAAAAAAAAGAAAAATTTTAAATAAAATAAAATTAATAAATTATAATAAATGAAATTTAATTTATTGTTGTGTAAATATAATGAATAATATACGTACTTTTATCTTCTTTTTTAATAGTTTAGTATAATTTGACCAAAAATTTTTTTAAAAATTCATATCTTAATTTGTAATAAATACTACAAAGATTAGGAAAAAAAAAAGTTTAGTAGTGTTATAGTATATAATTTTATCTAAATTAATTGTTAATATTTTAATTTTGAATAAAATATTATTTTTATTTCTAAAATTTCTTAAAAATAATAAAATAAAATATTTCTTTTTAAGTTTAACATCTTATTAGAAATAAGGACTGGATTGCCAATAATAAACAAATTATAAAATTAAATTTTAAATTATCAAAATTTTAATCATATTATAAGTTTATTACATCATAACTTAAAAGGATAATATCTGCTGATATTAAAATTGATCAAGATCAAATTTATTAAGATTGACACAACTCAAGATATAATTAGATAGTTTATTCTTCCAGTTAAGACGGAGCAAATGATAATTCACTTAATATTAATAATTTCAATGTAATAATTTCAAATGTCTAAGAGTCAATTCATTCATGCATCTAACTGATTGCATGACAGAGTAATATTATTTTGTACAATATTATATTTTAAAACATTTGTTTTAAGTATAAAATCTATTGATTCTTTTGATTAGAAAAGGAAAAATAAAATAAAATTTCCAAACAGACCATATGAACAGGGGAAAAAAATTGAACATTTTAGTCGTAGAATTAGAATTAATAAGTGTACATTACCATCATTTTACTTTGTGTGCATTACAACATCGTGTTTTTGTTGTTTGATCTTTATGTTGCTAAATCCGAAACAGCTGATTTTTCGGTGAGCGCATTTATAACAGGTTACAATTTTCATTCTATTCTATACATTATATATATATATATATATATATATATATAGGGCTTCAAATAGGTTTGATATAAATAAAAATTTTTGAAATAAATTTTTATTCATAAGATTTTTTAAAAATTTAAATAATTATTTTAATAGATAAATATTTAATGTATTAGTTTTTTAAATTTTTTTTATATTTTTATCTTAAAAAATAAATAATCGTATTAAAAAGTAAATCAAACCAAACCTCAAAGTGACGGGACAATAATATCAAAAATAGAAAGTGAAACACGTTTAGAGAAATTAACAATATTGACATATACCTACCATCACCGACAATATGAACATGGAAAAAAAATTAATAAACGTCACTTTCACTGTAGAATTAGAATTAAAGCTTGAACTTTCCACAACACTGTTTCTTAAATTCTGTTGAAAAAGGAAAAGGAAAAGAATATGCTTCTTAAGATATTCCCAAATTATTTGCAGCTTCTAAGAGATTTTAAAAATGAAAATAAAAGGCATATTTAGAGTTGATGACCCTTTTGATTATGAAAATAGAAGACTTTGCAACATAAAATTTGAAGTAGAAGTATTATTCTTATTCATAATTTATCATAAGTTAGAATTTTACTTTTTAAAGTTTTAGTAGAAGTACTTGAAAATTTACATTTTCTTGGAAATATATGTTACAATTTCTTAAAACACAAAAGAACATTTAAAGTGAAGTTGACGGCCGTTAAATTGATATATTTTCAATGAATGAATGAGATTGAATTCAATATGTTTAATAATTAATATATCATAATTTTTAAATAAAAAATTTTAAAAAGGAGACTAGTAATTTTTAAATGTTTATATTTCCTTATACAATTTAAGTTTTACTTTAAACAAGGTTAAAATTTTACAAAAATTCTCCTAAAATTAAGAAAAATACTTTTCCTAGTATTCGGAGTGTTATTTCTTAAGTTATTTCTTAGCTGGAGCCCACATCCAATTGCTATAAGGAAAAGTTTCTGGGCAACCACTGCATCTCCATGGCCGTTTATGACTGAAAGAGATCTTTATCAAATTGATCCACAACTTCTTCAATGTTTGTTCAGCTTTCTTTTTTATTCTTGGATATTATCTAATCCATTATTTTTACTGTTGGGGCAGTCTATATAGAGTTCTTTCTTCTTTGTTCAGCTTCAATATTTTGTTCAGGGTTTGTCGGTCAGTTTCCTTTTAAAAAATTAACAATCATTTAGGGTCTGGATTTTGTTTTCCAATTTAATTAATGGCTATAATACCTCGATGGGTTTCTCTCTATATAGAGTTGTTTGATGCTTGCAAATGCTAGGGTTTTGCCTGGATGATGATTGGCTGCTGCTTTTCCTTTCTTCTCCTTAGCTGAAAAATGGGTCCCTCTGAGGGAATTAAGTATACTGTTGATTTTATTTTGTGTACAAGGATAAGAATACTATCTGAACGAGGCATGCATGTTCAACGCTTTGGAAGCTCCCTTTTTGTCCTACTTCCTCTCGTGCTTCTGGCCAGGTCTACTGTGTTGACTTAACCGTTGGGCTAGCCAGAGCCCACAGCCCCAGCTTCTGCTTTAAAGGCAGATAGCCAACGCGTCTCTCTGAAGGAATTAATATTTGAGGATAGAAATGATGATGATGCCAATGGGTTTCAGGTTCAATCCAACAGATGAAGAGCTCATCCAATTGCTAGAAAGAAAAGTTTCTGGCCAAGCAATGCATCTCCATGGCCATTTCATGATTGAAAGAGATGTTTATGAGATTGATCCACAACATCTTCAATGTTTGTTGAGCTTCTTTTTTCTTTGACATTATCTTTCATCGTTTATTTAGTTATTTTTTTGGCATTTTACATTTAGAAAAGAATTCATTTACAGTTACGATTTCCTTTTCCCAATTTAATGTTATATAATAGCTTGATGGAATCCGAACAAAGTAACCCACTGTATGTATATATGTATAGAGTTGTTTGATGCTCGTGAATTCTGGGGTTTTGACTGGACGATCGATTGGTTGCTACTCTCCCTTTCTTTTCCTTAGCTGTAGCAGCACCCAGCTGAATGTCCTTCTTAGCTAGATGAATTGCTTAATTGTAGTCAATCAGCTAATTCATAACTCTATTTAATTAGTTATTCCTTGTACGTATGCCTGATCTCTTAATAAGTCTCGGAGTACTCCAATGCTGGGTTCACAGTTGGAGTTGAGCAAAATCTATCTATTTATTTTTCTACTTATTTTTTTTTCCATGAAAATATTTATAAATAAATTTAATGTCATAACTCTATTTAATTTGTTATTCCTTGTATGTATACTTGATCTCTTAGTTGTAGTCTTTTAAACTAGAGGACCCTCTTGGAGACTGCATATGAAACTAGAGATCTTTGTATACTAGAAGATTTTCCAGCATCACTTTAGATTTAGTATGGTATTACAGTGATTCTAGTGGACTTTAGATTTAGTTTAGTATTATAGTGATTCTGTTGCACTTTAAAAGCTATGTTAAAAACATGACTTTTTCTATTTTTATTTACTTGAGTTTCATGCATATCTTTTAGGGGTTAAGCTCACTATGTTCCCCCAATTAGCTTTATTTTTTTTTTCATTTTCTTTTTGCAATAAAAGCTATTCTCAATTTGTCTCATCTTTTTTCTAAAATAAAATTATCCCATAATTTAATTAAATATTGTTTTGTTATATATATATACATATACATTTATAACGAAGTAATTGAACTTTATGCAGGGGATCACGAAGTGGCACTATTAACGAATGAAAGATACTATTATTGTTTGAAGGAGAATATTTCTAGAGAAGTTGTGGGTCGAGGATGGTGGAGAGCAACAGGGCATGTTAAAGAAATTTTTGTTAATAACCAACAATGTCGTCTTATTGGTTATAAGAGACCCTTAACCTTTCATAAATTTAGTGATAATCATGATAATCAAAGAAGACGAAAAAAAGCCATCAAAACTAATTGGATTATGCATGAATATAGTCTTGAATCATTTTCAACGGTTTGTTCTACGCCCATGTTCTTATTTTTTTAATCTATAATTTAGTTAGTTATTACCTCCCTTTCGATGATATATGTCTGGTTTCATATTTGCGTTGTCATTGTTTTGTTTTATTTCATTCAGTTATTGCATGTCATAATCATTATTCGTTATTAATATTTTTGCAGTGGAGACTGTGTAAGATCAAATATAAGGGAAAGTCAAGTGCACAAGAAGAGCTTGAGAACATCAGAAAAGGCAGCAGCAGTAGCAGCAGTGGCAACACTTCCATAGTTGCTGAACAACAGCACCAACAACAGAACTTGCAGCTAACAAACAACCATAATGTCGTCTATGACCATGAACGTCCTCACTATTACTCTGAAGCAAATTTCTCTGATTTTTCTGTCGTAGAAAATTATCAGCAACAACAAGAACAAACTTTAGAACTCGATAATAACATTGTTTATGAAACTTACAATAATGTTGGAGAAAACATTCAAATGGAAGCAAGGGAGGTGGAGAAACAACAGTACCCGAAAGCTGTATATGATCCTTATTGTTATTACTTTAATGATTACAATCACCAGCTCGAGCAAGCTGCAGCAGATTTATCGGAGCAAATAATTCCTAGTCTTTGGTCTTGGCAAAACTAGCTAGCTATAGCAGATGATATTCTCTTTTGTATTGTTAGTTCCTGGTGATTTTTTCAGTCAAATCTCTTGTTGAGACTAAATTTTAGATTATTTAATGACCATAATAATGTAAAAGTCTCTTACAAGTTGAACACGCGTGTTTGGTGGAAGAAAAAGATGGGTTAGAATTTTCTCTGAACCAATCTCAGTTAAGATTCTTGCCTTTCTTCTACTTTGATTTTCTTTCTTTATTCTTCCTACTTTACCCTCTTCTTTCATTTTTGGACAACGATCACCGTCTGTAGTGCACAATCATAAAAGTCTCCTAATCATTCCAACTGTAGACATTCTTTTTCCTTGCATATTCTTCCTAATTTACTCTTTATAAACGCATCTGTGTTAAGTTTACATCACTGATTATGTCGAAAACTAACTATGCTTCTCAATTTATATTTGAAAGTTTTTATTTTAAATAATATAAAAGTTGACTTATCACAATCAGAATATCTCATGTATTAACTAATATTTTAAGTGATTAAAATTTTAAGTTAAATAAAATTAATATACAAACTAATGTAAAAGTAATACCTATGTTTTTACATCATTCTTAAGATATAAATTAAGAAATGTAATAATATTACTCTGTGTCATAACTATCATAGGTAAATAGATTAAGTGAATTCATCAATAAATTTAGTGTTATTAATTTCAACTCAGTTAATACAATATAAAATTTTCTACTCAATCAATTAATCTACTGAATTTTGTGTTGAATTGCATGCAATATTATTGGAGTTTGAAGCAAGAAAACTTTAACAAAGCTAATTTAATTGAACGCAGTGGTCACAGGCCAAGATGATAAAGCTTTCGCACTCAAGTTTTCATAAGAAGAAACAAGAAGTAAAAATTTAGAGAATGTTATAAATTTTAATTTAATTGTAAATAGTAATGAGTACAGAGATTTCTGTGATATTTTAAACTATAATTGGAGCAGTAAATAGAAAGATTAGAAATACATGAAAAATAATTATCAAAATAAGCATTCAAGAGAGAAGCATGTAAGATTTTGTGATGGAACATAGTTTTTTGTTCAACACATTGATGCATATACCTACTATAATAAGTCACCACATTCAACCAATCAAAAACCATTTGGTGGCTTCTCTTCCCTTAACAAATTGAGGTATGGAATCCACCAACGAGAGAAACCTTTCAATTGATCCAATGAGTGAAAGCCAGTAAGTGCCACCAAATACACCTATGAAAAAAAAGACACCCAATCATAATACTTTCTTTTGGATTTACCATTTTCCATTGTCACTAAATGTGTGTCTAATACTACCTCATTAAAAATCTTATCAGTAAAATCTAATGGGAAAAAACTTGATCAAAGTCAAAAAAAAAAAAAAATACAATACACATAAGGCATGTAGTTCTTCTACTCCATATGTTGAAATCCTCTTCAAAATTAATTTGCCCATTTATGGAGTCGAAGCATGAAAGTACCATATAATAGCTTCTCAAAGGTTAATGTAGGCAAAGCTCTAGTAAATAGATCACAAAATTGTCAGTGGAGTGTATCTATTTAACATCAATCTCGTAGTTCTACTAAAACTTTTGAGTGTAGAAGAACTTTAGAGAGATTCAGTCACCTTTACTGTATCCTTGTTTAATTTGTATAATGTAAGCAACATTATCTTCATATATTATTATTAGAATATCCGTGGCAAAAGATAAGTCACACGTACTCTAAATTTGATGGATGATAGATCGCAACCATATACATGCCCTGCTTGTTTCATGTAATGCGAAAAGTTCATAATGATAAAAAGAGGTAGCAACAAGAGTCTACTTTATAGATTAACATTAAGATTGATGTGTTGTTATATGTAAAACATAACCTATTTGTGATAGAGTTTTATGAGAATTGGAAAGATAAATAACATCTGTATAACTAGAAAGCTCTCGATTCTTCATTGGTTTATTGGAATACAAAATAATTCCAAATCTGTTTTTCTATGAAGGTAATGAAAAATATGCTTGATACCATTCTAACATTAGCAAATAAGCACATAACTAAATTTGGCTCACAAGTTCATAAAAAATGTTATGTTTGATCAAGTATATTGGGCTAGATATAATAAAAAGTGTCCATTGCTTTGAGATATGATACTTCTGCACTAAGTATCTCTTCCTCATCTTCTTTAAAGCAAAATAAATTTCTTTTAGGATCAAGAGACTAGACAATTATCGGGGTACTTAACAGATAGACTTTATGCATATTAAAATATATCAAAATATTTTTAACATAGGCAGATAGATAAAAATTCTTTTTAGATTTGTGCTTAATCTGCAGAAGGATGCAACACCTAGTTTTTCGTAAATTTTTGCATCTATAATTCTTTCTTCAGGTACTTAGCGGTTTTTAAGAGCTCTTCAAGAGTTCCAATTAAATGCATGTCATTTATACATACTGCTATAATAACGAATTCAGACTCTGTTTTCTTTATAAATGCATATATGCATATAGGGTTATTAGTATACCCTTCTTTATTTAAGTATTTGTTTACGCAACTACAACATATGCGCTCAGATTGTTTGAAGCCATATAAAGGACCATTATAGTTTAATTGAATACAAACAATGATCCTTTATTTTAAATACTTCAAAAATTTATATATTACTATCAGCATCAAATAATTGATACAAATATATTGTCATTGCATCCATAAGATGCATATCGAGTTTCTCTAATACTACTAAATTTATCAGAAACATAAATGTAATTACATCCATCAAAAGAAAATTTGTTTCAAAAAGTCAATTCTATGTCTTTGTAAGAAACTTTGACTGATAATTTGCGCTTTGTACTTGATAATCTTATTATATTCATTATATTTTCTTACAAGTAGCCATTTATATCTAGCAAGTTTGACATCTTTAAGTATTTGGAATAAAGGTAAAGGAGAAAAATGGCAATAAGACCGATTTATAGGAGTTAACAATAAAGCCAACCTTTTGTCCATTGCCAGAGGCCAGCCTTCCACACTTGCTGTACCATCACAATTTGTGAATTTTTTACTCTAAAGTAACTAAAGAAGCTAAAAGCGGAAAAGTACTTAATGTTGTACCTTCAAACTTTAGAAAATAGAGTTTGATAGCTGTAGGTCCAGTGCTACATAAGAAGAAAGTAGGAGTAAGAACTCATAAATCTGAAATCACCTATGGGATTAAAATTGTGAAAATTAGCAGAAGAAATCTACGACGTGTTTTCATCACACCAAAAGACAATAAAGAGCTATTTCAGTCCTAATCCCAAGAAAATAATGTAGTGGCATAACAGGATGCTCCTGCAACCAGGAAACAAAAAAAAATGTATGAATAGAAGTTTTCAAGTTTTATAGATAATCTCAACATAGTGAGCCGCTTTAACTAGAGAAACACAAATTGAGCAGCAAGCTAGTTAACGTGATGCATCTAAATGCGTGTACATAGAAAAACCTGTTGCATGAATGTAGCTACTTCCCTATTGGAGACAAAATAAATAAAATGAAACCAGTAAACATCCAAGTGCTTGAAAAAGAGTGGAAGTCATGAACCTGTGGATGTAGGGCTTTACAATTAAATCGCATAATCTATATATGTTGTTCAATCTCATATCCCTTTCCCTTCATTCAATTTGGAATCTTGTTCACTATCTTGCTTGTGTGTTGAACCAATTTGGAGAAAGGTTAGGGGAAACTTTTCACTACTTTTTACAACATATTATTAGCAATGTGTTCAAAATCCAAATCATTCCCTCCCAATTAGCCTAACCTAACACGATTCCATCTATATTTTTAGTGAATTTAGTTAATCAATGGATCAGATTGGATTGAAAAATTTTTAAATTTACTTATGGTGGATCAAAGTATGGATTTGTTTTGCCAATTTACTATAATTTAATTCAATTTACAAAAAATAATATAATAATATTTTAAATATAAAGTTATATTTATAGTATATGAAACCATAAAGTATACATACAAACTCAACTAGTATCCTTCTTATTTACCAAAGTTGGTCATGGTATGTCCTGTCTTCCCATGGGTTTATTTCTAATTTTTATTTTACAAACTTGCTTTACTTCTAAAACCTTAGGCCTTATCTTTAAAATTCAAAAGTTAGCCCAAAGTAAAATATCATTATTTTTTAATTACTTATTTATCCTATGTTACTAAATGCCATGATAATTGAGTTTAAAAAAAAAAAGGTGAAATAACCGATAATGCCCTCATTTGCCCCCAAAAATTCAAAATACTCTCCAAAATTTTCAATCAAATATGCCCATTTTCATCTATTTTGGACAAAAATGCCCCCATACCCGTACAATTAAAACACATACCTTGCTTCTTCTTCTTCTTCTTCTTCTTCAACCAACCAAATCATAATATTGTTTAATATGTGTTAATTTCAATTACTTTTTGGTAATAAAGTATTGTTGATTTAATTTACAACCTTTATTTCAAGGTAAGTACATTTGATAGTTAATCTGCCTAAAAAATTAGATTTCACAAAGTTTCATTCATTTTTTTCCATTCACATTTGAAACTATCTTACTGGAAACTAAAATTTTTGTCTAATTCAAAATGTAGTTTCAGTAAGTTTCATGTGAGAGAAATTTTCCCTTACTCGAAACTAAGTTTTGGGTATGATGATTAAAAGAAAATTTCGAACATGAATCAATAAACAAGCTCAACGTGAACTCAGGATTTTCAAGCAAAGTGATGCTCGAAGTTACTCGAAGGTGCTCAAAAGTGTTCTTCACTTCTACACAGAGATGTGGTATGTAGTTTCGAGCATGAAGAGTTTTTGCATTTTCCATAACTGAAGAACATCTTTGAGCATTATCTTGCCATAAGGTTATGAGTTTAAACACTTTCAATCTTCCAACAACCACACCAACACCCACAAAATCAACAATATACGCACACATTCTATCTCCTAAACATGCCAAATACATATTAATTTCAGTTTGGTTTTCATGTCAACTGGAAAAAAAGAAAAAACTTTGAAAACCTAATTTGTTTTCCAAGCCGTTTCTACCTCCAACACCGTCATTAGTGTCCCGTCAATCACTACTATGAATTGTCACAAAATCTGATGCTCAGATTATGATATGTGCTCAAAGGTTGCTCGAAGGTGTACAAAAAGCTCGAATGTGTGTGTGTCTGAAAAATGAAACCTCTGTTTTTGTATGGGTATAAGGGCAAATGTGTTAAACAATACAAAATTTAGGCATTTTTTGTTCAAATTTATGTGTGGGGGCATTTTTGAATTTTTATTGGGAAACATGAGTACATAGGGTTATCTTCCCAAAAAAAAAAAAAAAAGCTATGATAATCATAATTAAGTATATCTAGATTTTAACATACATTCCCTGAAGTTTTAAATTTTAACATATTAATTAAAGGTTTAGAAAAAAGTACACTTACCTCCACTTATCAATGTACTGTCTAATTTCATTAAAATAACTATAATGCCCTTAACATTTATTTTTTAAGTTAAGAAAGCTTGGGAAATTTAACCTAAATTTATTTAATATTTAATATATTAAAAATAATTGAAAATTAATTTAAATTGATTTAACATTTATCCAAAATTCATTTCAAATGTATGAAATCCCTATTGCTAACCCTAACCCTAATCCTAATTTACTACGCTATTTAACCCTAAACCTAATCCTAATTTACTACCCTATTTACAAATCAATCACTGCCCTTCTCTCTCGTCTCCCTATACAAATCCGCCACAACTGTCAACAACAAGCAATGAGAAGTATATTGAAAATAAGATGTCATCATCTCAAAGAGTGAGAGTAGATGGACGAGAATTTGATTGAGCAAATTCAAGTTAACATGGATTTGTGGCTTAAAACCTAGAGTTGATGGCCTTAGGATTTGGTACTATTGACTCGTCCATGTAAGAGTTGGTGAAAGATGGACGAAGTGTTTATAAGAGTTGAGAATCTTTGATGCTATTGCGGAAAGATGGTGTAGAGGTCTGTTGGCAGATTTGTAAAGAAATAGTATTGATGACTAAATTGTAATTCGTAACTTGGAAGAGGAAGAAAATTGAATTTTTGGAGGGATTCATTTTTCTTTGCAAAATGGGATTTTAAGACATTTTTTATTCATTTTCCTCTGCAATATATACTCTTTCTCTCTCCAAAATAATGATTTCACTACAAAGATTAAAGTTGTTTGCATTTTTATCAAATTACCTTGGTTTCAAATAGTTGACTAACAAAAAGTTGACTAACAATGGTGGATGGTCAGAGGGGAAGTAAGTTTGTTTTTTCCTAAACCTTTCGTCTAAGTGGTTATTTATTTTTCTAATTAAAATCTGAATATAATTATTCAGATGTATAAGAGCCGTTGTTTTATAATTTATATCTGAATATTTGTTAAAAATAAATTGAAGTTAAAAATTTTGACTTAAATCTGAATTACCAAATATCTGAATAATTTAATATTTTTTTATTTATCAAAAATATTCCTATTTAATTAATATATTTACTAACAAAATTAAAAGCTTAATTAACTACTTTTGACGTATCTCTTTTATCTACTTGTCTTTTTAATCTTACTTATTTTATACTTTTATTATGAAATAAATTTGTATACATAATTATAACTATATTATAATATAACTTATTATTTTTATTTAATTTTTATTGATCTTTAGATCTCAAATAGAAATTATTTTTAAGAAAACATATATCAAACAAATAAATAATGTACATACTATTAATATATTAATTGTTTTATATATTATTGTGCTAATATAATCAAAATTATTATAAATATATGTTATTTAAAAGAGTATATATGTCAAAATATTAATTTTTATCTTTTTATTTTTTTTCAAAATAAATAAATTAATATTTATTTTCAGATATTTTAAAATAAAAAAACAAACATATCATTCATATTTAGATTTTAATTAAATTTAAATTTCAATCATGTTCAAAGTTCAGATAAAAAATAAGCGTTAATTAAGTGTTAAAATCTAAAGTGTCATGGCAGGTATTGTTAAACTTAAATGACCTATACTTATAAATAAAATTATAAATAGATATTACATTAATCAATTACCACACAAATTTGTAAGTTATTATTTTATAATTTTTTTAATCAGCAATCTATAAAATTAAATTTCTAATTCATTGAAATTTGCACATATTATAATATTTATTTCTTGAAAAAATAATGCTATGATTAACATAAATTAAACTTATGAAAGCTAATCTAAAGTATTGCAAATACACGATAGAAAAAGCTTCACAAATTTGTAAATAGAGCTTCATTGCTAGACCTATTAATCTATCTCTGATTTCGCTTTTAGGCAATATTTTTCTATTAATTAATAAAGCCCCTTTTGATAACAATTGTAATTCTAGTAATAATCCTCTATTAACAAAATAACTCAAAATTGACTTTAAAAAAATGTCTTTTGATATCTTTCTCCTTACACTTGTTATTCTAGTAATAATGAAAATTTTTTGTTAAGGCGTGTATCTCGTTAGACTATAGACTTTTAATTAGTGGCAAAAAATTAGAACTTAAGGTTATGTGGTGCGAAGAATAAAAATGAATATGCAAAAAATAATATTCTTTTATTTAGTGAAAATATGAAATTACAAAGAGAGAGGAGTACATCATATTTTTTTGGACAAAAATGTTCCCTACTTACAAATCAGCTTATTTTTGGTAAAATTTTTGATTACCTACTAATTTTATTTTCAAATATAAAGTAATTTATTCTTAAAATTTTAATGTTTATCGAATATAATTAAGGACAAAATGCCTTCTACATATTACTTAATAGAAAAGGCTATACCAAAATGCTTTTTTATTATTATTTAATCATGTTAAATATTTGACAAATAAATAAATTTTATTATTATTATTATTTTAATTGCGATTATGATGAAAAATGAATGAATTTTACAAAATACTGTGAAGTAATTTCTCATTTATTTTTTCTCTGCATAATTTATAAACCCAAACAAACAAATATTAAACGTAGTTTTCTTCTTATTTAAAATCCAAAAGTTGAATTATGAATGTATTTTCGTTGTAAAGTTAATTTAAAATTATAATATAAATCCAATATTAACATATCTTTAATGTTTTTGATAATATTTCTAAGCCTTTATAATTACGTAGTACTAATATTAATATTATTTAACAGGCATTAAAAAATAAAAATATGAATATTTTTACAAATATTTATAATGTAAAAAAGTTTACATGAGTCAAAATGTATACAGTAGATAATTAATAGAAAAGTTGTCACAAATTTGTGAATAGAGCTTCATTATAAGTTCTTAAAATAATAATGAAACATGTCGTTGAAAAGTTTGGGATATAGAGTAATGAAAACGACAAAGACTATGGTTGTTAGTTTTATGGCATAAAATTTTACACAATTTTTTCGATATTTAGAGACATTAAGATTAAATAAATTGTACATAATTGTATATAATTTCTTATTTTCAAAATAAATGACAAATTCACATAAAAGAAATAGATGTGTGTCCATTATATATTGTATTTTTTACCATTTCATCATAATAAAATTAAGAAGCAAGTTTTTATTTAATTTTTAGTGTATCATCTTACATAAATATACTAAAAAATAATATAAAGTAATCAATATTACTCAATATTACTAACATTTTAATATAAATATATTTTTAAAAATAATTTTAACTAAACAAATATTTTTTATTTTTATAATTTTTATATATTATATCAAATATGTTTATGAACTTTTAAATGTTTAAAAACTGTTTTCAAATTTTATATCAAACATATTTTCAAATATTAAAAATACTAAAATTACAACTAAAATATTTTAATCATATCCATATTTTTTAAAACAATTTTCGAATCACAAATCAAACGGGTTCATAACATATGAAATTATATTGAAAGAGGAGTACACTATATTTTTTCGGACAAAAACATTCTCTATTTAGAAATTAGTTTATTTCTTGGTAAAATTTGATTACCTACTAATTTTATTTTCAAACATAAAATAATTTATTCTTAAATTTCAATGTTCATTGATTATGATTGTAAACTTATGAAACTTATGAAACCTAATGTCGATAAAGATATTACAAATGCATGATAGAAAAAGCTATGTCTCAAATTTGTAGTCTATCACAGATTGTCTCAAATTTGTAGTCTATCACTAATTGTCTCAAATTTCAAACATAAAATAATTTATTCTTGACAATATTTTTCTGTCAATGATAAAGGGCCGTCCTATAATAATTGTCAATCAAAGTAATAATTACAATGTAATAATTTCAGATGTCTAGGAGTCAATTCATGCATACATCTTGTTGGGATAAACTAATACAAACCAATTTACAGAAGCACAATAATTATCTTATTTTCTCTTACGTGAATCTAATAGGAAACAAATAAATAGAGCAACAATTTTTTGGCACAAAATCAATTCTTGAACAGCAACCATATCATCAATAAAACAACTATAATACAATCAATTTTAACGTGGAAAACCTCCCTAATGTGAGGAGTAAAAACCACGAGACCGTAATCCACTCAAAAAACTCCATTATAATCAAATAATGGGAATACACAATTTCTCTTTATCTAAAACTAGAGGTATACATTCACAATATTCTCAAGATCACACAATCTTGACAAACAATCAAATTTTACAAAGAAATTAGAGAGAGTTCAAGAAAAACACCACCAAAATGGTGGTCTAAATTTGAACCACGAAATCTAGAGAAAGAGAGCTTCAAATCTGATCTCCATCATTCAAAATTTAGTCCTCTGAGTTTGAAAGCTGCTGGTAAAATTTTATCTCAATCAGACCACAAATCGACTTCCGATCAGCCACTTGATCAAAACTGTTCCGAGTTTATTATTCTGCCGCTCTCTCGTGAACAATACCCGCTCTTTCTAAAAATAATGAACAGTGAGCATTTTCTCTTCTTAGCACATATATATATATATTGCAGCAAATTAAACATTAAACTCTACTTGAGAAAAGACCAAAATGTCCTTAGGCTAATTGGGCTTAGTCACTATTGAAGAGAAAATTTGGGTCATCTCTAAATAGAAGGAAACTCAATCTAATAAATCTCTCTCTTTCTGACTATATGGAAGGACTTGCCAACCCAACAATTGAACAACAAACTTCAACCTTTTTCCTCGGAAGAGTCTTGGTTAACATATCAGAAGCATTGTGAACTGTGTGAATCTTTTCAAACTCAAACATATTATCATTAAGTGCATCTCTCAACCAATGACATCTCACATCAATATGTTTTAATTTTACATGAAAAGAGGAATTCTTACTCAAGTGAATTGCACTCTGATTATCACAAAATACCACATATCACTGTTGCTTGAAATGAAGTTCCTGTAAGAACCTCTTCATCCACAATAATTCTTTGCATGCTTTAGTCGCTACAATGAATTTTGCCTCTATTGTAGAAAGTGCAACACATTTTTGCAACTTAATTGCCATGATACAGCTTTACCTGAAAATGTCATCAAGTAACTCGTAGTAGACTTTCAAGTATCAACATCTCCAACTATATCTGAATCTGTAGAGTCAAATAACACAAGTTCTCTACTTCTAAAAGTGAGTTTGAAATTAAAAGTACCTCGAAGATATCTTATAATCTGCTTTACTGCATTCCAATGCTCTCTTCTTGGATTGGATAAAAATTTACTAACAACACTAACTGTATGAGCTATATCCGGTCTTGTGCATACCATCGCATACATCAAGCTTCCAATTGCTGAAGCATAAGGAACTATTTCCATGTCTTCTTTCTCTTTATCTGTTGTAAGGGACTATTTGGTACTTAACTTAAAATGTGTAGCAAAAAGAGTGCTAACCATTTTAACATTGCTCATATTAAACTTTCAAGTACATTTTCAATGTAATGCTCCTGTGATATACTTAACTTCTTGGCTACTCTATCTCGATAAATTCGGATGCCAAGAATTTGTTTTGCTGGCCCTAAATCCTTCATAGCAAAAGATTTGCTCAACTACTTTTTTAACTTGTCAATTCTAAAAGTATTCCTTCTAACAATCAACATGTCATCAATATAAAGCAACAATATAATAAAATTATCATCAGAGAATTTCTGCACAAAAACACAACGGTCAGAAGAAGTTTTTTCGGTAGTCTTGCTCCCCTATAATTGATTCAAACTTCTTATACCACTGTTTTGGTGCCTGTTTCAAGCCATAGAAGCTTTTTTTCAGCTTGCACACATAGTCTTCTTTTCTTTTTATTCTGAAACCCTTTGGCTGCTCCATATAAATTTCTTTATCTAAGTCCCCATGTAGAAAAGTAGTTTTCACATCCATCTGCTCAACCTTCAAGTCAAGACTAGCTACTATGCCCAATACCACACGAATGGATGACATCTTGACAACTGGAGAAAAGATTTTATCAAAGTCAACACCTTTTCTTTGGCTAAATCCTTTGACTACTAATTTGGCTTTATATCGTGCTGTGAGGTATATTCTTCTTGTTTCACTTTGTACACCCATTTGTTCTTCAAAGCTCTTTTACCTTTAGGTAACTTTACCAACTCAAATTTCTGATTCTCATACAGTGACTTCATCTCGTCTTGTATGGCATCAATCCACTCTTTCTTGTGTTCATTTTCCACTGCTTCTGCATAACATTTAGGCTCTCCCCTATTAGTTAATAACATATACTCACTTGTAGGATATCGTATAGAGGGTTGTCGATTTCTGGTGGATCTTCTAAGTGGAGCATTTAACGAAGCCTTTGATGTAGATGACTGATCCTAAACATCATCATCAACCTTAACCTGTGTATGAGTGTCAATATCACCTGTACCATGCTGATCATCCTAGACTTCATCTGTAGGCTGTGCTAGAACATGTGTAGGAAGAACTAGATCCAAGTTTATCAATACATCACTATATTGAGGTAGTGCTTCTTTTGACTTCTCAATATCCTATATAGTTTGTTCTTCCATAAACACAGTATCTCGACTTCTTACAAGTTTATTTTGCACTGAATCATAAAATCTGTAGCCAAACTCATCTTGACCATAGCCGAGAAATACATACTGTTTTGTCTTAACATCAAGTTTAGACCTCTCATCTTTGGGAATATGCACAAATGCTTTATATCCAAAGACACGCAAATGATCATAAGCAATATCCTTTCCTGACCAAACTTTATCTGAAACATTAAAGTCTAAAGGAACATAGGGTGTGAAATTTAATATGTGTACAACTGTATTCAAAACTTCCCCCAAAAAGATATTAGCGATTGTGCTTATGAGAGCAAACATCTCACTCTTTCAACTAGTGTTCTATTCATCCTCTCAGCTAGCCCATTTAACTGAGGAGTTTTCGAAGCTATTTTTTGATGACAAATTCCTAGTTGTGTGCAATACTCATCAAATGGTTCAGAATACTCACCCCCATTATTAGTTCTGATGCACTTCAACTTCTTCCCAGTCTGTCTCTCAATTGAGGCCTGAAACTGTTTGAACACATCTAACACTTGAACCTTTGTCTTCAATGTATAAATTCACAACTTTCTTGAGTAATCATTTATAAAAGTTATAAAATAAAGAGCACCACCAAGTGTTTTTGTTTTCATAAGGTTACAAACATTAGAGTGTACTATTTCGAGTATACTTGATTTTCTTGAAGGTGGAGATGTCTTGAAAGCAGTTCTAGTTTGCTTCTCTGCCAAGCAATGGACATACTTCTTCAAAGGTTCATTTTTCAACCTAGAAAGCATATTCTTCTTGGCCCAAACATTCAAACCCTTCTCACTCATGTGACAAAGTCTTCTATGCCATAACTCAATTGTATCTTCATTTTTCACTGTTTTGATACTGTTGTTTGCAATCTTTACTTGCATAAAGTACAATGAAGAACATTTCTTTCCTCGGGCCACAATCATGGAACCTTTATTAAGCTTCTATTTACCACCATTAAAGTTGTTGGAGAAACCCTCATCATTAAGTTTACCTGTAGAAATCAATTTCAAACGAATACTAGGAATATGTTTAACATTTTTCATAAGTAACATCGTGCCATTATTTGTCTCCAAGGACACATCTCTCATGCCTATGGTTTTAGTTAAGCCATTATTTCCCATCTTAACATCTCCAAAATCACTGGATGTCTAAGATGTAAAGAATTCCCTTCACGATGTAGCATGAATGGAGACACCACTATCAATTACCCAGCTGGTTTTATGGCACATAAGGTTGACAACATAATCATCATACATAATAAGAAAGTCATCTGTAACAGTAGCAACTCTGTCATCATCACTGCTGTCATCATTTTTCTTTTTCTTTCCTTTATCCTTCTTGTTGTCTCGCTTGAGCTATTGACAATACTTCTTTATATACCCCTTCAAACCACAATGATAGCATTCAACATTAGCAAACTTATTGGTCTTACTTTTACTTTTATCTCTGTTCTTCGGACCTCTACTCTTACTCCTCCCCTTCTTTTCTATGATTAAGATATCTAACTGTGAAGAACCCTGTGACTTTCTTCTATTCTCTTTATTCAAAATACTATTTTTACTCAATTCCATGGTGATAATACCATCAGGAGATAAGTTAGATAATGACATTCTAAATGTCTCCCATGAGTCCAATAATGTGCCTAAAAGCCATAACCCTTGTATTTCATCTTCAAATTTGATGTTTATTCCAACCAACTGATTAATGATTCCCTGAAATGCATTCAAGTGGTTTATCATAGGTTTTCCATCCCAATATTTTAAGTTCATCATCTACTTTATCAAAAATAGTTTATTGTTCTCGGTTTTTCTAGCATACAACTTTTCAAACTTATTTCACAAAGAACTTGCATCTGTCTCTCCACTTATGTGATTCAAAACATTATCATTTACCCATTGTCTGATATACCTACACACCTTATGATGAAGTAACTTCTATTGTGCATCTGTTTTATTATTAGGTTTTTGTTTCTCAAACACGGGTAAATAATAATCTTTCACATATAAAAGATCTTCCATCTTTCCCTTCCATAAATGATAATTTGCACAATTCAAATTAACCATTCTAATTGTATTAACTTCTATTATTCAACACAAGGCACAAAATAAATATAACTAAAGTTCTGATACCACTTTGTTGGGATAACCTAATGCAAACCAATTTGCAGAAGCATATTTATATAAGTTCTTTTGCCGATTTTCACAATTTTAATCCCATAGGTGATTCCAGATTTATAAGTTCTTACTCCTGCTTTCTTCTTATGTAGCATTGGACTTACAGCTTTCAAACTCTATTTTCTAAAGTTTGAAGGTACAACGTTAATTACTTTTCCCCTTTTAGCTTCTTCAGTTACTTCAAAGTAAAAAAATTCACAAATTGTGACGGTACAGCAAGTGTGGAAGGCTGGCTTCTAGCAATGGACAAAAGGTTGGCTTTATTGTTACCTCCTGTAAATTGATCTTATTGGCAATTTTCTCCTATACCTTTAATCCAAATACTTGATGATGTCAAACTTGCCAGATATAAATGCCTACTTGTAAGAAAATATAATTAAAACAATAAGATTATCAGCTACAAAGCGCAAATTGTCAGTCAAAGTTTCTTACAAAGACGTAGAATTGACTTTTATGAAACAAATTTTCTTGTGATGGATGTAATTACATTTATATTCCTAATAAATTTTGTAGTATTAGAAAAAATCGATATGCATCTTATGAATGTTATGACATTCTATTTATATGAGTCATTTGATGCTGATATTAATATGAAAATTTTTGAAGCATTTAAAATAAAGGATTGTCATTTGTATTCAATTAAATTGCAACGGTCCTTTATATGGCTTCAAACAATCTGGGGGCATATGCTATAGTTGCTTAAACAAATACTTAAATAAAGAAGGATATACTAATAACCTTGTATTCATATGTGCATTTATAAAGAAAATAGAGTCTAGATTCGCTGTTATAACAGTATATATAAATGACATGAATTTAATTGAAACTTTTGAAAAGCTCCTAAAAATTGCTAAATACCTGAAGAAAGAATTGTAGATGCGAAAATTTAGGAAAAACTAAGCATTGCCTCCGCTTGTAGATTGAGTACAAATCTAATAGAATTTTTATCTATCTATTTATGATAAAAAAATTTTGATACATTTTAATATTTAATAAAGGCTATCCGTTAAGTACCCCTGTGATTGTTTAGTCTCTTGATCTTAAAAGAGATTTATTTTGCTTTAAAGAAGATGAGGAAAAGATACTTGTTGCAGAAATATTATATCTCAATGTAATGCTTTATTATATCTGGCCCATATACTAGAACAAATATAACATTATTTATGAACTTGTGAGCCAAATTTAGATTTGTGCTTATTTGCTAATCTTGGATTGGTGTCAAGCATATTTTTCATTATCTTCGTACAAAAACATATTTGGGATTATTTTTATTCCAATAAACCAATGAAGAATCCAGGGCTTTCTGGTTATACAGATGCTATTTATCTTTCCAATCCTCATAAAGCTTGATCGAAGATAGGTTATGTTTTTACACATAATAATACATTAATTTCAATGGTGATTTATAAAGTAGACTCTTGTTGCTACCTCCTCTTATCATTATGTGCTTTTGGCATTACATGAAGCAAGCAAGGAATGTATATGGTTGCGATCTATCATCCATCACATTCAGAGCACGTGTAATTTATCTCTTGCTACAGATATTTTACTAATAATATATGAGATAATGTTACTTACATTATACAAATTAAATAAGAATATAGTAAAGGTGACTGAATTTCTTTAAAGTTCTTTTACACTCAAAAGTTCTAGTAGAATTACGAGATTGATGTTAAATAGATATACTTCACTGATAATTTTGTGATCTATTTACCAGAGCTTTGCCTGCATTAACCTTTAAGAAGTTAGTATATGGTATTTCCATGCGTTGACTCCATAAATTGGCAATTTGATTTTGAAGAGGATTTCAACATAGGGAGCAGAACATTCAATAGAAGAATTGCAAGACTTACGTGTATTGTATTTTTTTTTTTTCCCTCCGATCAAGTTTTTTCCCGTCGCATTTCATTGGTAAGATTTTTAATACGCTAGCATTAGACACACATTTAGTGACAATGGACAATGGAAGGTGGTAAATCCAAAAGAAAGTATTATGATTGGGTGTCTTTTTTTCATTGGTGTATTTGGCGGCACTTAGCATAGTGGCTTTCACTAACTGGATCAATTGAAGGTTTCTCTCATTGGTGGATTCCATACCTCAATTTGTTAAGGGAAGAGAAGCCACCACATGGTTTTTGATTGGTTGAGTGTGGTCACATTTTTTAGTAGGTATATGCATCAATGTGTTGAACAAAAAACTAAGTTCCATCACAAAACCTTACATGCTGCTCTCTTGAATGCCTATCTTGGTAATTATGTTTCATGTCTATGTAATCTTTCTATTTACTGCTCCAATTATAGTTTAAAATATCACAGAAATCCCTCTAATCATTACTATTTACAATCTAAATTAAAATTTATAACATGCTCTAAATTTTTACTTTTCGTTTCTTCTTATGAAAACTTGAGTGTGAAAGCTTATCATCTTGGTCTGTGACTACTGTGTACAATTAAATTAGCTTTGTTAAAGTTTTCTTACTTCAAATTCCAATAATATTCTATGCAATTCAACATAAAATTCAGTAGATTAATTGATTGAGTAGAAAATTTTATATGTTATTAACTGTGCTGAAATTAAAAACACTAGATTTATTTATGAATTCAATTAATTGTTTACCTGCGATAGATATGATTGACTAATATTACATTTCTTAATTTATATCTTAAGAATAATGTAAAAACATATGTATTACTATTACATTAGTTCATATATTAATTTTATTTGACTCAAAATTTTAATCACTTAAAACATTAATTAATACATGAGATAATCTGATTGTGGTAAGTCAACTTCTACATCATTTAAAATAAAGCTTTAAAATATAAATTGAGAAGTATATTTAATTTTTGATGTAATAAGAGATGTAAACTTAATACAGATGTGTGTATAAATTGACTCCTAGACATTTGTAATTATTACTTTAGAATTATTAAAATTCAATGAATTGTCATCTACTTTTTGGGTTATGTCTAAGAAATATTTTAGAAGATGCCCTTCCACAATTAATTCCAAAAGTGAACATATCTTTCAATAATTGACCTAAAAGACGCCAACCCTTTATTCAAGTCCAAAAGTTATTCCCCAGAAAAGTCAAAAGAATGGAGAGGCTTTGCTCTTTGTCTAAAATGAACCTCTGTTCACAAACCCGTGACATAGTTTTTTCTGAATAATTAGAAGGCATTTGTCTTCAATCACATTCAATAAACATTAAAGTTTTAAGAATAAATTACTTTATATTTGAAAATAAGATAAGTAGATAATAAAAAATTTAGCAAAGAATAAACTAAAGCCCAAAAACATATAATGTACTCCTCTCCTTTTGCAATTCTATATTTTAATTAAATCTCATTTCTTTCCTTATTCATTTCTATTCTTCAAACCAAACATAAACTTAAGATTTAAATATTTTTTCACTAGTTAAATGTCCTTAGTTTTATGGGGTATGTTAATCTTTAGTAGTAATGATCTTGTAATTATGTGTTATTATTTTGTAGTATCACAAAATAAGTATTATAACATGAGCAAATTTCAATGAATTAGAGATTTAATTTTATAGATACTAAGAATATTTACTGATAAAATAAAATTTATAAAATTAGTAGCACTTAGCAAATTGTGTGTGGTACTTAATCATTTAATTCTATATTCACATTTTATTCGATAATTATCAATGATAATCTTATTTACAAGTATAGATGTATTTAGGGAGATTGCTAAATGCCCTCTCCTGGATAGGGAAACGACTTTTACCCTCTTGAAGTATGGGATGCACTACGGACGGTGATCATTGTCCAAAATGAAAGAAGAGGATAAAGTTGGAAAGAATAAAGAAAGAAAGTCATAATAGAAGAAAGGCAAGAATCTTAATTGAGATGGCTTTAGAGAAAATTCTAACCCATCTTTTTCTTTTACCAAACACGCATGTTCAACTTGTAAGAGTCTTTTAAATTATTATGGTCATTAAATAATCTAAAATTTAGTCTCAACAAGAGATTTGACTGAAAAAATTACTAGGAACTGACAATACAAAAGAGAATATCATCTGCTATAGCTAGCTAGTTTTGCCAAGACCAAAGACTAGGAATTATTTGCTCCGATAAATCTGCTGCAGCTTGCTCGAGCTGGTGATTGTAATCATTAAAGTAATAACAATAAGGATCATATACTGCTACCGGGTACTGTTGTTTCTCCACCTCCCATGCTTCCATTTGAATGTTTTCTCCAACATTATTGTAAGTTTCATGATCAATGTTATTATCGAGTTCTAAAGTTTCTTCTTGTTGTTGCTGATAATTTTCTACGACAGAAAAATCAGAGAAATTTGCTTCAGAGTAATAGGGAGGACGTTCATGGTCATAGACGACATTATGATTGTTTGTTAGCTGCAAGTTCTGTTGTTGGTGCTGTTGTTCAGCAACTACGGAAGTGTTGCCACTGCTGCTACTGCTGCTGCCTTTTCTGATGTTCTCAAGCTCTTCTTGTGCACTTGGTTTTCCCTTATATTTGATCTTACACAGTCTCCACTGCAAAATTATTAATAACGAATAATGATTATGACATGCAATAACTGAATGAAATAAAACAAAACAATGACAACGCAAATATGAAACCAGACATGTATCATTGAAAGGGAGGTAATAACTAACTAAATTATAGATTAAAAAAATAAGAACATGGGCGTAGAACAAACCATTGAAAAGGATTCAAGACTATATTCATGCATAATCCAATTAGTCTTGATGGCTTTCTTTCGTCTTCTTTGATTATTATAATTATCACTGAATCTATGAAAGGTTAAGGATCTTTTATAACCAACAAGATGATATTGTTGGTTATTAACAAAAATTTTCTTAACATGTCCCGTTGCGCTCCACCATCCTCGACCCACAACTTCTCTAGAAACATTCTTCTTCAAGTAATAATAGTATCTTTCGTTGGATAATAGTGCCACTTCGTAATCCCCTACATAAAGTTCAATTACTACGTTATAAATATGTGTGTATATATATATATATAAACGATATTTAATTAAATTATGGGATAATTTATTAAAAAGAAAAGTAAGACGAAATAAGGACAGCTGTTATTGCAAAAAGAAAATAAAAGAAAAAGCTAATTCGCGGAACATAGTGAGCCTAACCCATAAAAAAAATGCATTAAACTCAAGTAAATAAAAATGGAAAAAGTCATTTTTTTAACATAGCTTTTAAAGTGCAGCAGAGTCACTATAATACTAAACTAAATCTAAAGTGATGCTGGAAAATATTCTAGTACACAAAGATCTCTAGTTTTATATGCAATCTCCAAGAAGTTATAACTGTAAATGAATTCTTTTCTAGATGTAAAATGCCAAAAAAATAAATAAATAAATAAATGATGAAAGATAATATCAAAGAAAAGAGAAGGAAGCTAAACAAACATTGAAGATGTTGTGGATCAATCTCATAAACATCTCTTTCAATCATGAAATGGCCATGGAGATGCATTGCTTGGCCAGAAACTTTTCTTTCTAGCAATTGGATGAGCTCTTCATCTGTTGGATTGAACCTGAAACCCATTGGCATCATCATCATTTCTATCCTCAAATATTAATTCCTTCAGAGAGACGCGTTGGCTATCTGCCTTTAAAGCAGAAGCTGGGGCTGTGGGCTCTGGCTAGCCCAACGGTTAAGTCAACACAGTAGACCTGGCCAGAAGCACGAGAGGAAGTAGGACAAAAAGGGAGCTTCCAAAGCGTTGAACATGCATGCCTCGTTCAGATACTAATCTTATCCTCGGTACACAAAATAAAATCAATTGTATACTTAATTCTCTCAGAGAGACCCATTTTCTATCTGAATACAGAGAGATGCTTCAAAATACTAGTAGTTTCCGTGGTACAGATCATAAAATCAACGGTATATTTAGTGGTGTGAATCACAATAACGTAGTAGGCGGGTTTTTTAAGAAATTGTAAAATGAATTTCCAAAAATACGTAAATTTTTATGCGTTTATATTAATAATTTAAAAACAAAAATTATAATGTACGGTAAATTATGAATGAAGTATTTTCATATTATTTTTTTTATAAAAAAAGTATAACAAAATTGAACATTTTTTCAATTATGTTTTATTTTAAGACAATGATTAATGATATTAATACATATTCATACTTTTATATTCTTAAACTTTATTCATACAAAATGATACTTATTTAGAATAATATTATATTGTTGTTATAGAGGGATCATAATATGATTGATTTATTGTTTTTACTCTTGTTAAAAAGATTTAACTTATTTTTGTAAAATTATAAAATCTATGACAATAATATAATACTTGTTGATATCGAAATTTGCAGTTTCGATATTATACAGTAAATATCGAATATTTCTTGTTTCTTAATGTGAAAGGAGAATTTTTATTGCTGAATTGGTAAAAAAGTGTCCCTCTCTACATGGATAAAGCATAATATATATATATTGTCGGTTGCTTTACCCTAACAGTATTAGAAATTAAAATTTTTATAAAATCGGAAATGTATCTTGCGAGATCTTAACTTGCCTTAAATTATGATTTTCAATTCTATCTTTACTTTCTTCGTAAGGATTCTTTTTTGTTTTCACTTGTGGAATTACGATTTTCAATTAAATTATATTAGTCTGTTTCCTTCTAAGATTTTCTTGCAACATTTTCAATTTACATATAATAAACATCTCTATAAAAGCTAGGTTGACACATCATTAATAGTCACTAATAAAATTTGAATTATTGTTGCGTAAATTATTAAAATTAATGATCCTTGCTTGCCCTTCCCATGTTTTCTTCTAGCTTTCTTTTCAGCTCTTTTTGTCTAGTGTTTAAAAGCCAATGATAAGTAACAATAGCTTCAACTGGAGCTTTGATCTATTTCTCATGAGAACAAACTTATCAATTAGAATAATTACTAAATTTATCCTACTATTTATTAAGTTATGACTTAATTTTAAAATTTGAACATGTAAGTAAGGAGTTAAAAAAAGTAATTAGTTAAGTTGTTTATCAAATTATAATAACGTAATTTGGAGAGGAGACAGAGAGAGATGAGGAGAAGAAAGGAAGCTTAGACATTTGTTTGTTAGCATTTCATTTAACTGTTCTCTACAACAAATGTATTATAACATTATTTTTGAAAAAAAAAAAAAAGAAAATATCACTATTTGCAAAAGAAAACACTAACAAGACATAAGAGGTGAATTATTCTTAGTAATGGTCAACTATTATTCAACTATTATTCCATTTTTTTTTTTCCATGTTCATATCATTGGTGATGGTACGTATAATGTCAATTTTGTCAATTTCTCTAGACGTGTTTAACTTTCTATTTTTGATATTTTGTCCTATGACTTTTAGAATTGGTTTGATTTACTTTTTAAATACGATTATTTATTTTTGAAGATAAAAATAGAAAAAAAAAAAAGAAAGTATGCGTGTGTCTTAAAAATTTTGAAAATAGTTTTGAAATTGAATTTTAAAATTTAGTTCAAAATTGCAATATAAAGAAGACTAATTTTTTAATTTTTCTCTTATTTATATTCTAATTAAATTCAAAAAATTATTTTTCATTATCTTAAAATATATTTTTTAAATTTACAAATTCTAAATTTATAACGTTTATATTATCTTTTTTAAAGTGAAAAACACGTTAGCAATCTGTATTCATTTCCAATTTGTATCACGCAAGTTAGAGAATTGATCATGAAACGGCCTACTGATCTTAAACTTGAACATATTTTTGAATGCAATTAGATAATATGGAAGAAGAAAAAGGAAAGCTGAACAAACATTTGAAGAAGTTGTGGATCAATTTGATAAACGTCATTTTCAATCATGAAACGGCCATGGAAATCCATTGCATGTTAATGGCATCAGTCAAGTCAACACAGAGTAGGCCTCGCCAGAAACTCAGAGTGAATGAGAAGTGGGACACGCGTGCCCTGGTCAATTTCTAGTTTCCTTGTCAAAATTTTATACCCCAAAATATTAGGAGATTTCCTATTCTATTTTTTTGACTTATTTTAGGTGAATTTTTATAAAATTCAACCTTGTTTAAAGTAGAATTTAAATTGTATAAAGAAAAATAAATACTATTTATAGAAAGAATAGGTATATTATATATATATATATATATATATATAAAAAGAGAGAAAGAGAGAAGAAGGATCAATAACTTTCTTCAAATTATACATATTCTTACGTCATTTATAAACTATTAAATTTATACACTTTTAATATTTAGATTTAATTTAACATGTGTAACAACTCTTTTATGATGTATTAATTATACATTAATTAATAATTATAGAATAAAAACCCTTTTAATTCTAAAAGTTTGACCTAATACCTTTATAAGACCTAATAATTTAAAAAATACCTTTAAAAATCCTAATTTATTAATAAATGACAATTATATCCTTATATAATAATAGTTATTTAAGAAAATAATAAATAAATCTCTAAAATTTATTATTGAAGATCCTCGAAATCCCATTCCAAAGAGATTGAGTAAAATTACAATCACAAAAAATGTGAAGGGCAAAGTTGACAGACCGAGACCAAGGTAATCCTGCGCTTTTTAAGATTTTCATCTGCGGAGATCTTGCCATGAAAAATTTTCCTAAGAAGAATTGAAAGTTGAGAAGGGATGAATTTCCTCCAAATTAAAGAAGGCCATGGCTGAGAGGAATTTCTTTGACGACAGAATTCATACCTTTCTTTTTAGAGTAAGAGTACCAGTCTTAAAGAAAGACCAAATAAAGGTGTCTTCTTTAGGATGACTCGAGAGGATAGTAGATTGAATTTCAGCAACAACACGAGGGAATCTAGACGCAAAACCAGTGGGGATAGACTAAGTTGAATTTGAGATAACATCAGACACTTTCATTTGAAAAGAAGCAGCAACATTTGTAGGAATATTTATCATATCAATGATAGGTTTTGTTAACCAACAATCCTGCAATAATAGCACAGAATGACCATTACTAATTAGCCAACGACATCCTTCTTTTAGCCTTGAAAGAATCTCGTTAATTCCAATCCAAATTGAAGACATAGAGTATCGATGAGAGAAAGAGAAGCTACTGAATCTAAATCTGGTACGAATAAAATGACTCCAGCAATTTGAGGAAGTGAGAATTCTCCAGCCTAATAAGAGAAGGCAAGCATAATTTAAAGTATTGAGATTTCGTAACCCCAAACCTCCCTCGTCTTTAGGAAGGCACATTTTGTGCCAAGCAACTGTTGACAGCTTGCTAGAAAGGCAATTTCCTGTCCAAATACAAATGCCTCTACCACAAGAGATAAAGCCTTTCGGAGTTCCATTAATAAGAATGGATAACCAAGCAGATTCCAGAATAGCACGCATCCAACCAATGAAAGTAGATTGGAAACCGTAGGATCTAAGTACCTGCAAAAGAAAGTTCCAATCTATATTGTCAAAGGCCTTTACAATATCTAGTTTATTGCCACATTGACGCCAAAGGATTTGTTATCCAAGATATTGATAGTCTCAGATACCATGCCAATACATTCTGAAATTTTATGCTCTTTAATAAATACTGCCTGCTGAGGAGACACCACTCGATTTGCTATAGGATTAAGACGGTCCGCAATGATCTTTGTTATGATTTTGAAGCAAAAATTTGCCATTGCAATAGGGCAAAATTGGGTGATGGAATTAGCGCCTTCTGTTTTTGGAATTCAAGCAACAAATGAGCTGTTAACATTGCCATAAATGTTCCCAGAGCGCAAAAAATTGGATCACAAAATTACTCACATCCAAGCGAATGATATCCCAGCAAGTTTGGTAGAAAAATCCTGAAAAGCCATCTGGTCCAGGGGCCCTAGACGGATCCATCGAGAAAACTGCAGTTTTTATTTCTTCTTCTGAAGGCATTGCCACAAGAGAGAGATTATCTTCCTCAGTTACAGTACAGGGGATTAAATTGCAAAAACTAGTATCATTGGCAGAATAGAGATTTTTGTAGTAGTCCACCACTAGATTAGAAATCCTATCTGTATCAGAAACCACCTCACCATCTATGTCAAGCTGAAATTATTTCGAACGAGAAGCCCGAACCTTTGCACATGTGTGAAAAAACGTAGTGCATCTGTCACCATCCACCAACCACTTGACTCCTGCTTTATCCTTCAAAAACAGATATTAATTTTTTATTGCATCCTGTAAATGTAAAGTAACCTACTTTTCTTCTTGAAGTAGCAAGTCCGAAGGTCCTGAGTTCGAAATATCTGCTAAAATGGCTGCTAGCTTTTCTCTGTCTTCTTGAATAGTTTTTTCCACTTGACCAAAGTTGTTTGCACTCCAATTCTTCAACACAGATTTCAGCATTTTCAACTTGCTTGTAAGAATATACATGGGACAACCTATAAGAGATTGTATTGTGAGTTCCATGTACGAGAAACTAGAGATTGAAAATCCACATGACTAGCCCACATGGTAAGAAATCAGAAAGGTTTTGGTCGTCGGCAAAGCTAATGCTGGCAACTAACAACTAGAGGGCTATGGTCAGAAACTGTTCTCGAAAGGACAATATACTAACTGAAAGGCCATGTATCAAACCAATTGAAGGTGCATAATACTCTGTCGAGACGGAGTTTTGCATAGTTGCAAGGTGCTTGCTTGTTAGACCAAGTAGAAGTTGAGCCAACAAAATCCATGTAAAGCAAGTCAAGATTATCAATCATTGAGCCAAATTCTCTGCAAGAGATACTGGCAGAAGGATTGCCACCCAGTTTTCTATGAGCTCCAAGAACCGTATTAAAGTTGCCAAAAATTAGCCAAGGATTAGTGATTTGAATTTTTTGAAGATTGGACCAAAGATTACGTCGTGATATATAAGAAGTAAAAGCATAAACAAAGCTGATTAAGCAGTTGAGGCCTTCTAGATTAGCTTGGATTGTGAGTTCTTGATCAGAGTTGGAAATCGAAGAAGGGGCAGGCAGATTAGAGTTCTAAAAAAGCCAGAGATTACGAGGACGCGCACCTGTATTAACGCCACCAAAATAGCTCAAGTTCTGGGATTGCCAAAAGTTAGATGAGATTGATTCTAGATGAGTCATCGGTTCTGCAATGCGGACGTAATCTGGGTTATATGGTACGACAAAGAGAAGCAAGTTCCCTTTGACTACTAGAATTGCCAATACCCCTAATGTTCCAGTAGATAACTTTCATTGAGAAGTTTGCTTTCCACGGCCTCTGATGAGAGTTGAAGAAGCCTTTAAAGTAGCTTTGTGGCAATTCCGTTTTTGTTGAGGTTTGGTAATTACTTGTTTAAAGCCATCCTCTGATAAGACATCAGCGTCTTCGATGGTATCTCCCTCAATTCTTTTTGGAACAGAGTTGTCAACTTCAACAATCTGATTTTGAAGAAGATTTAAATCTTTGTCTATCACAGAGCCACTCTGATTACACTGAGAAATATCAACAACGAGATTTAGGTTTGGAGAGAGAGATTGATTGGTTTGATCAGAAGGACTGGGAATCTCTGCTATCTCATCAGTTATAGGGTGTTCAGAAGTCTCACCTTTTGTTTGATTATGGTTTTGAGAAGAATTAGGTGCTTCAGGTGTCTCAGAAATATCAGATTTATCTCGTCCAAGATAACAGCCATGGAAGTTGAATCCATGAGTCAATAAATCTTATTGAAGCATTTCATCAAACCAGTAGTGCTCACTTTCATTCAATAGCAAAATTTTCCACCACTGTGCCTCTCCTTAACATCCAACAAAACCAACATTCAAAATTTGTAGGAGAGAAGATTCAGATTGAAGAGCGGATTTCCAGATCGGAAAGATTTCAGTTAAAAGCTGTATTACGTTACTGTACCACTCTAGCAATTTGGGAGAGACGACAGTGTAGCTTAAACGAGAACTCGCCCAAAAATATCTGCTTTAACTTCATTTTTATAGGAAAAATCTTGAAGACCCTCCTGCGGTTACTTTCTTCTATTAATTTTTAATAAATTTACAAATTTAACCTTACTGATTTATTCGAATTTTGAATCTATTTTAATTAAATTGGACAGAAACAAATATAAATTTTCAAAAAAATTTGACTCTATTAATTTTAATAAATCCATAGATTTATCCTCATTGGTTGGTTTGAATTTTGAATCCATTTAATTAAATCAGATTTGATCAAATATAAAAATTTTGAAAATTTGATAATATAATGACTTGTAGGGATGCGCGTGATTTGCTTCTATCCGAATCATTCTAAAATTAAACCACACTGATATTTGAGTTTTTTTTTGTTGCTGACACTGAAATTAGATCGGATGAAAATTAGAACCGGATCGAACATATTTCAAACCAAATCAAATTGATTTGTTTTAGGCCGATTTAGTTTGATTTGGTTTTTTTTTTTAAGTTTTTTTGTCTTTTATTATTATGTTTTTAAAATTTTCATAAAACGACGTTGTTTTAATGCTAAATATATATAAAATAACATCATTTTCATAATAAAATATATTAAAAAATATTTTTGATTCAATCTAAATTTTTAATTTTAATATCAAAACCGAACAAAAAAATTCAAATAAAAATTAAAACCAAATTAAACCTATTAATTACGATTCAATTTTCTAAAGACAAGGCCAAGTAGACTTTTAGTTAATATTTATAACTAGTAACATATAAATGTTTTGAACATAATATCGTCATACATATTAAATTAATAATTATTCTTATAAAGTTTTTATAAAAAATTGTTATATTTAACTAAAGCCAAATCAATTTATAAAATTACATTTAATAAATTCATTTTTAATTATTTCAAATTATTTTTTTCAATTTTTTTCTAAAATTTATTAGTTTAATTTCATATAAAATTATTATTAGTTTAGTATTGCAAAATAAATATTTTTTCTGTATGATTTTTATAAATCAATTTTAGTTTATAAATTCATATTTAATTTTTTTTTTAATATAAAAAAATAATTATTAATTTAATTTTTTTCAATTTGTTATTGCAAATTATTAGTTTAATTTCATACAAAATTATTATTAGTTTAATGTTAGAAAATAAATTGTTTTGAGCTTAGAAATTTATATGTTAAAAATTAATTATTAGTTTAATTTTTCTTCAATTTTTTTACAAAAAAGAATTGTTATTTTAATTTAAATAGAATAAAAATTTTAGTTTAATTTTATAGAAAATAATTATTAGTTTAATGTTACAAAAATTATATAGTTTAATGTATGACAATATTATATTCAAAAAGTTTATATATTACTAGTTACAAATATTAAATGAAAATCTAACTTCGCTTGGTGGTTATATATTTGCACTTTTGTAAAGCTTCAAGCGATCATAATGTCAAAAGAAGAGAGCTTTTGGACCTTTTTTGTCTAATGGGGGTAAGAGTCATTTTCCCATTTTAGAACACTATAGAAGTACCATAGTACCACTCAAAGCTTTAATCATGGTAAATTGTTATAAAAAGTGTATTCTTTTGATTACATATTTGAATATTTTTGGTTATTTTTCCGCCTTTTGGATATAGAATCATAATTGTAAGTGCCTTTAATCTTATCAAAGAAGAATGATGTAAGGATCCTCAAAAATAAAAATATGAAATTTATTCCTATTTATTATTTGTTAAGAAATGAGGGATCTAATGTAATTTGTTTAAGATCTAATGTAATTTGTTTAAGAAATAGACTTATTATTGATTTTCATTTACCTGGGTTTCATGCACATTGAGGGATAACCCTGGCTTATTCTCGCCATTAAGCTATTTTTTTCTTTCCTCTTTTTCAAAAAAAAAAAATTAGTTTCGTTTTGCCAATTAATTGCTTTTAAATATTGTTTTGTCATAAAGGGGATCGCAATGTGGAGCTCTTGAACAATGAAAGATACTACTGCAGCTTGAAGGAAAATAATTCGAGAGAAGTTACAAGTCAAGGATGGTGAAAAGTCACAAGTCAAGTTAAAAAAATTAATTTTAACGATGAACAATTTTGGCCATCAAGACTAATTAGATTATGCATGAATAAAGCTTTGAATCTTTCTCAATGGTTTGTTCTATTTCACAGCTATGTCGTCAAAATTTTTTTTTTCAAATATAGTTTTAGATGAATTATTGACACATCTCAGTTTTACATGAGATATCTGTTGAGGTATCTATTGGTTAATGAAAATTTTTTGCAGGAATAGAGACTTTGTAAAATCAAGCATAAGCGAAAACCAAGTGCACAAGAGGAGCTTGAGAACATTAGAAAAGTCGGCGACAGTAGCAGCAGTGGCAACACTTCGGTAGTTGCTGAACAACAACAGCAGCAACAGAACTTGCAGTTAGCAGATAATCATAGTGTTTATGACCATCAACATCCTTACTATTATCATAAAGCAAATTTCTCTGATTTTTCTGTTGTAGAAAGTCATCAGCAACAACAATAACAAACTTAATAGACAATAACATTGTCTATGACAGTTGCAACAATGTTGGGGAAAACATGCGAGTGGAAGCAATGGAGGTCGAGCAACAGTACCCAACAGCTTTATATGATCCTCATAATTATTGCTATCACTTTGATGATAATCGTCAGCTGGATCAAGCTACAATAGATTTATCAGAACAAATATTTCCAAGCCTTTGATCGTAGTAAAACTAGCTAGCTCTCCCTCTATTCTCAATAATTAGTTCATTTGATTGATAAATGACTAGTAGTTCTTATTGGCTCCACTTTATTATAAATTAATCCTTTCTCTAATTTTTCTGCTGTAGAAAATGGACAGCAACAACAGCAAACTTTACAACTAGATAATAACAGTATCTTTGACGCTTACAACAATGTTCCAAAAAACATGCAAGTGGAAGCAATGGAGGTCGAGCACCAGCAGATTTATCAGACCAAATAATTCCATGTCTTTGGTTTCGGCGAAACTAGCTATCTCTCTTTCTATTCTCAATAATTAGTTCATTTGATTGATAAATGACTAGTTCTTATCGGCTCCATTTTATTATAAATTAATCCTTTCTTGTACTGCAAAATCTGGTTACTTTGTACCCTTATAAATTTTCATTTGTTAAAAAAACTTAAACATCTCGAAAACATATAAATATATACATGTAGATATACTTTTTTTACAAATTACTGTATTATAAAGTTTATTTATAAGAATTCAACTTATTTTCAGAAGTTGGAGAATGAATTTTTTTGGAGATGGAAGAAAACGGCGGACAGGAGTAATGGAAATGGTGAGATTTAAAGCAGAAAAGCGATGCAGAGAAAAGAGAGTTAATCTTGGCCTATCAAAATTGGATAAACGAGATTAATTTTAGGGGTAATGTTAAAAACTACTTTTTGGGGACAATTACTTATATACCCTTACGAGTGTCAGAAGTTTACTGGTCAACTTTCAGTTGTAAATCGTGTCGGGATAAAAAATAGAGTGAAGTTTCATCAATTAATGTATAATTAATATATTATAATCAATAACCCCTTAACTTTATACTTCATCACTTTGAGATCATTAGATCTAATCACTTTTATCAGTTTATAATGTATCTCACATATAAATTGATTATGATATATTAATTAGACATTAATTTATGCAACTTCACTCTATTTAAAAAGAAAAAAGTAAACTAAAATTAGCCAAAAAATAGTAATTAAATTTCCATATAATTTGTATCTTATAAATTTGATAAGTGTACAAAATACGCATTTATCGGTTGTTTCGGGACTTAATTTGTTCTATAAATTCTCAAGTTTTATTAATATTTGATGAATTTTAATGCTTTGTACAAGAAAGATAGCAAATGGTCATTCAAGATGAAATCAGTTCAAAAAAGAAATGTTTGAAAAGTCAAAGAAAACAGGGACGAAAATACAAAAGTTTCAAGAATCAAAGTGCAAGAAAATCAATGCTGATGATTCTAATTACGCCATGCCCACAGAAAGGAAGGCCATTTTGGCCAAGAGGTGGCGCATTGCCGCCCCTCTCATTGAGTCTTTATTGTGCCCCATGCCTCTTGGACGTCTTTGGGTGATTTTAGGCCGTGAGATCATCATCTAATTGCTTGATTTGGTTAATTTTCTTTTAGGGTTATATGTTTTGGAATGGAAGCCACCATAACAATTAACCAAGAATAGAAAAATTAGGTTTTTAGGGGTGAGATAGAAGGTCAAGAACAAAGAAGAGCTCTAGAGAGAAAGTGGATTGATTTAAATGAAGGCTTTAAAAGAAGACCTTGAGGAAAATCATTGAAGCTCTCATTTTAGTCCAGTATCTCAAATATTATCATTTTCATTTTATATTTCATTTGAGTTTAATTTATTGAATTTAAAGATTATGGAATACATGATTTTGATGTTGATATTTGAGATGGTTGGCTAGATTTCTTAATCTAGGGTCTTGATTTAACTTGTCCAAATTATGTTTTAATCAAATTGACATATTATTGATGTTATTATGGTTTGAGACTATTTGGATTTAAAAAAATAATAATATGTTAATAATTAATGTATTATAAAATGTACATCACATTTCACAAAGTTGTATATTATGTATCAGGTTAGCTTGGTCTTTTATATGACTATGAACACAAGTATAAGGACATTTATATCTTTACACATGTCCAGACAACTAAAGTAAGGATAATAACATAATTTTACCACATTTTGTTAATTTTAATGGTTAGTGGACAAAATACGGGGTCGCATTAATGACTTTCCAAGATTTAAGATCATAGATAAAGATTATCAATAAATGAGAGGGCAAAGTTAAAGATATCTCTTTAATTATTTAATTTATTTATAACTTTTTTATATGGTATCTAGAAATATATTTGTTGTAAATTATTAGCTTAAATTGTAAATAAAGTAAATACAAGAATGCAAATAATATTTGACTATAATTCACAACTTAATTGCTCTTTTTCTTCTCAATTAATTCGCTGAATCCAATTACTGAATTCAATTGAAGGATCCTTGATGCAATTCAGGGATGATTATTTGATACAAGAGTACACAGGTATATGTACTACAAGCCAACCGGTGTAAATTCTAATAACACCTAATAGATAATTAATGCATTTAATGCACAGTAAGTTTAAGTAAACTTCTTTAATGGAAATGGGATTAAATCCATTTCATTTATAGTACTCCCCCTTGGATTACACTATTTTCATTGGAATAAATTCTGCACTCAAAAAAATAATAAATTCTGCACTTAAAAAAATATCATCATTGGATATTGAAAGTGTATAATGTTGTCTCATTGAAAACTTTACTAGTAAAACCTAATGAGATAAAACCTAGTCAAAGGGAAAAAGAGTACAACACACACACTATTTTTCAATATATTTCTCATAGTTCTTCAAAGATTATGCTCTCCCTAAAAAAATTCTCTCCCTCAAGAAGACATATATTAATTGGGCAATTTATAAAGCCGACACATACCAATATCATATACCAACTTCTTAAAAGTTGATATAGGCAATGACTAGGTGAAGAGATTAGCAAAGTTTTTAGTGGAACATATCTGTTTAACATCAATTTAGTTGCTTTGTTGAAGCTCACGAGTATAGAAGAACTTTGGTGAAATATGCTTTTTTCTTTCGCCTTTAATGTATCCTTTCTGAGTTGAGCAATATAAACAATATTGTCTTCATGTATTACAATTGGAACATTTGCTGTAGTAGATAGCTTGCATGTATTCTGAATGTGATGGATAATAGATCGCAATCATATACATTCATGACTTGCTTCATGCATAGCTAGAATCTCAGAGTGATTAAAAGATGTGGCAATAAGAGCTTACTTTGTAGACGGCAATGAAATGACTATATTGTTATAAGTGAAAACATATACGATTTGTGAATGAGCTTTATGAGGATCAGATAGATATCTAGCATTTACAAAACCAACAAATCTAGGGTTTCGAATCGGTTCATTGGAATAAAAAAATCCCAAAGCTACCATTCCATAAAGGTAACAGAAAATATGTTAAATGCCAATCCAATGTTCCCAAATAGGCTTAAAACTAAATCTGACTAATAAATTCATAGAGAATGCTATGTCTGGTCTAATACACTGTGCCAAATATAATAAAGTACCAATGGCATTGCAATATGATACTTTTAGACCAAATATCTCTTCTTTTTCTTCTTCAGGTTGAAAATAGTCTTTTTTAAGATCAAGAGACCAAACAACTATAGGAGTACTTAACAACTAAGCTTTGTCTATACTAAACCTTTTCAACATAAGCAGATTAATGGATAAATATTTTGTTAGACTTATGCTCGATCTATGTGCCAAGTCAATATTTGGCTCTTTCCAGATCTTTCATTTCAAATTCTTGTTTCAAGTATTCAATAGTTTATTGAGCTCTTCAAGAGTTCCAACTGAATTCATCAACAAATAATGCTACAATAGCAAATTTTAATTTCTTTATGAATACACAAGGACATATAGGATTGTTAACATATCCTTATTTTATCAAATATTTGCTCAAGCAATTATATCACATGTGTTGAGATTGCTTTAATCTATACAAGGATCTCTGTAACTTGATTGAATACAAATTATGATTTGTTGATTTTTATGCTTCAGCCATTTTTAAATCCTTTATGGATTTTCATATAAATATCAGCGTCAAGTGACCTACATAAATAAGCTGTTACTATATCTATAAGACACATATTAAGTCTCTCAGAGACTATCAAACTTATCAATAACTGAAAAGTAATAGCATTTATCACATAAGAACATGTTTCATAAAAATCAATTCTAGGTCTTTGAGAAAAACATTAACTGATGAGTTACGTATTATATCTAATAATCACATTATGCTCGTTACATTTCCTTATAAATATCAATTTATATTCAATGGATTTGGCATCTTCAAGTGTCTGGATTGCAGGCCCAAATATTCTATGTTAGGTAAGAGAAGTTAAGTCTGCTTGAATTACTTCTTTCCATTAAAGCCAATTATGCCTCTATCTACATTCATTCATAATTTGTGGATCATAATCATTTTTCATAATTTCAGTAGCTACTATAAGTGAAAATACAATATCAACAATTATTTTATTATGATCCCATACTATATGTGCATGTATAATTTGTAGACTTTTCTCTATTTCGAGATTTTTATGCCACTTCAAGGGCTAATACTTCTTTAAAAACTTTTGTCACTTCAGAGACACGTGTCATTTTATGATTATCAACTCTTTTGGAGCTAGTGATTCAAAAAATGTAAGTATACTTATTGCTCGGGCATTTTGTTTTTTCTCTAATGGCAAAAAATTGTCTTACCAAAATGGCAATTCATAAACCGTGTGATAAATAGATTACCTATCAAAAGTTCAATATATTTGATAATAGATGGTGAACTAAAACCAACATAAATCCTCAAATGATATTGAAGTCCCATCTTAGTACCTTGTGAAGGTACTATAGGAACATATACAACACAATCAAAAGTGCATAGATGGGATATATCAAATGAATAACCAAATACAAGTTGTGGTAAAAATATTAATGATAAGTAGTAGGCTTAAGGCGAATTAATGCTGCAGCATGTAATATAACATGTCCCTATATAAAGAATAGTAATTTAATATGCAATAATAAGATTATAGTAAGTACTTGGAGTCTCTTAATCAGTGATTTGACTAATCCATTTTGAGTATAAATATGTAAAGTTAGATGCTCTACATCAATCTCCACTGATGTGCAATATTAATTAAATACTTCATAAGTAAATTCACTAGCATTATCTAGATATATAATCTTGATTAGTTGATCAAGAAAAATGTGCCCTAAATTTTATAATTTGTGTAAGCAAGCAATCTAGCAAATACAACATTAAATGTAGATAATAAACACACATATTACCATTGAGTAAATGCATCAATTAAGACAAGAAAATAGTCCACTAGTCGGTGAATTGGCCCATAAATGTCTCCTTACATTCTTTGTAAAAATGATGGAAACTCAAATCCAATTTTAAAAGTGGATGGTCAAGCTACTAGTTTAACTTAAGAGAAAGCAATATAAGTATTTTTTGATAAAA